>PVIY010041213.1:0-21785 GCA_004026745.1 Myrmecophaga tridactyla
TTGATTGGCCAATCGGGGCCAGATTATGTGGAGCATTATTATTTTACTAATACTGTCTGTATAATAAGAACAGTAATTTGATTTGAAAATTAATGAGATGTGTCCTCTAATGCCAATGCATAAATTCATTGATTAATATTTGCTAATAAATATGCACAACTTTTATTTTTATTTATATTATATCTAAATGTATTTGTTAATAAACTTCTTTAATGGAAGCTGATGTTACCTGTGTGGCTCCGGTGCTGGGATCAGAGGATTATTTATTACTTTGATTTATGAGTGAGAACTCCAGAACAACTTCATATAGTACTGGCACGCCATGGTCTTTCTGAGTAAATTGCATCATGTTGATATTTAGAAATATTGGGGAAAAAAACGATGAGTTCACTGCATAGTAATAAGTAAGTTTCAACAGTAAATTTCAAACTCTTCAACATTATACACGTTTAGCATACTTGTGGTCTTCATTGCACAAAATACTACTTTCATAAATATAAATGTGGCACGTTTTAATTAGGTGCCATTGAGAGATATAGGTACTGGAGTTTATAACTCTACTCGTACCACCGTCACATACTACTGTTACTAGTGCCTCGTGCCATACTAGGTCTCATATTAAATACACGAAACTATCTGCTTTTGAGATAATTGGCTGTTTTGATAACTTTGTTTTCCTTAATGTATATTTTCATTGATCTATTTCCAGAAAGGACTAAGAATAGTAATTATTTTGCTTTTGTTTTTCTCAAAATCTTTTACCATACTGGTCTTCAATAAGGACTTAATGACCTTCTTAAATTTAATTCAAATTATATCATCGATATCTGTTTAACATTTTAGGCACTGAGTATTTTTTAGTGTAAAGATTATTCAAGCCCACTTAGATCATATTTGTTTATACAGATGGCTATCTTCCTCTAAAACCGACATCTTAAGGTCATTTTTCACAGTTTAAAACTGGTACCATATAGTGATTATGAGCATACTTTGCACATGGCAGCCCTGAAGTCCAAGTCTTGGATTAAAATCCTGCTTAACTCTATATCCATATTTCTAGACACGCCTGGTCCCCTGTTTTCCCATTCAGCCAATGAGGGTAATAAGGCTCATCTTACAGGCTGTTGAAAGGAGTGAATGATGAGAGATGCACAGACAGGGTTTGCACTATACCTGGAACATGTGCCTGAAAAGAGTTCAAAGAGGAATGCTTTTAATGTAGACCTCTCGGCAGTCCTTAATAGTTCAGTATAAGTCAGAGGAAGGCAGGAAAGGAAAGCAAGCAGGAGGGATGGAAGGAGAGAGAAAGAAAATGATGCTCACAGGGATTGTAAGGTGTCTTTAGGTACAGGTCACACAGCTCTGCAGCACCAAAGTGCAGGCTTCCCACTCTGGCCACCACTTTCAGCCTGTGAGCTCTGGGCAGACCTGATGGATCTTTGCATCCTCTGAGCTCTGAAATGTAAGAAGAACTCCAGAAACTCTGGGTAATAATATATTTAAATAAAATTTACCAGTTTAACAATTTTAGGAATCCCTGTTGAGATTTAAATTTGTGGATGAGCACATAAGAGGAGTTGCTGAGCCACACAAGTGTGGCACAGTGTCGTCTTTTGGCTGCGGTTCTGTGGTTGCTACACCTCCAGGACAAGAGTCCCCGATTAACTGGGTTTTACCTTCCAGTACTTAAGGCAGCACCTAGTGTAGATGCTTAATAAATGTTCGCTTAATAGCTCAATACATAAATGGGCAAATATGAATAATTTAGATTATTTGAATAAATTGCTCTATCTCTTTTAAAATAGCATCTAATTTTTTAGCCACCAAGGTTTTGAAAATAATGTATGCCTTTGAATATGTTTTGATTCTAAAGTTTATATTCTTCTGTTCAACATTCAGCCTAAAATTCCACAGTGACCTCAGTTTTTTCCTTTTATTTTTCTTGTTTATAAACCTCTGGACTTATTGTGTCAATATTCTTAAATATTTTATCTTTTTCTTAAGGTACTTTTCTTGCAATAATATAAAATTTGTTTGATGTGTACTAATTTAATAGCCACCCGGGGAATTGTAATGTGTTTTTTTTTTTTATACTTATGATATAGCTCAAATTCAGGTAACAAAATATTGTGTTGCCAACGGAACTTTTGAGGAATCTGTGTTCATTGGTGAAAAAAAAAAGAATGGTGCTCAAAGAGCATAACAATTTTCAAGAATAAAGATGCTTCTAAAGCACTTTAAATCATTTTTTGTTCTTAGGCTAATGTTATACTGAAATCTTACTTATGTTCTTCATTGTAGTTTTAAGGATGAAATAATCTATGATTTTAGTCTCCAGTACTAGTATAAATTTTAATGAAGATGTCACAATTAAAGACTGTGATTCAAAGATTCAAAGACTAGGGTTAAAATTAGTATATAATAGATACTATGTTTTTATATATTACTGCTATGTTCATTTTTCAATAATGTAAAATTTTCTGCTGCCCTCCATGGAAAAATATGGAAGTTTTTAATAACAATTACAGGGCAAATATGAGTTAAAATTTTACCAATTTGTCTTTTGAAAAAAATATAAAGATGAGATTGTTCTCAGTTTTATTTTTCCATTTTATAAGGTGAGGATTCTATATTAAAATGTCAAATTTAAGATGCAGGAGGAATGCTAAGTAATAATATATTAATGGAACCAATTGCTTTCTAGCTTTGAGCACATCTCTTGTGTACAGAAAAATTTATATTTGGGCTTAGTCTATGTAAAATTTTGCATAAAATGTGAAAAGAACATAGATAAAAATGTAAATGTCTCTGATTAAAGTGTTTTTTAGAGTCAAAAGAACTGTAAAGTCATTGGTTTTGTGAATTAGATTTTTGATAATGGTTCACATTAAAAAACATAAGACTGTAAAACTAATTTGTAAGAGTTTTTTCCTCTACCCCATCAACTTTGCTGTGTGTCTTCAAAGTGAATATACTTCCTATTTCTGAGAGATTCTAAAATGGGGGTATTTATTAACTACGTACTTACACTCTGCCAGCCTCCCTTTAAGCACTGAGGCTATGATGCAAATAAAAAAGAGAACTCTGTGCCTTTATGGAGTTTATAGTCTAATGGGGGATAAAAAGCACAGAGATACATGTAGGAATACAAGCCTTGTTAAACGTATTGGGGAGCAGAGAATCCTGGTGAGGAGTGGGAGCAGACAGTATTTTTTAAATATATGTGTTCAGGAAAGTCCTTTCTAGTAAGGTCATCCTGCGGGAAAAACCAGAAGAAACTTAGGTAAAGGAACCAGCAACTGCAAAGGCCCTGAACGGGGAGCGTGCTGGGAGCGGTGGAGGAGTGCCAGGGTGGAGCCAGTGTGCCTGGAGCAGAGGGCAGGGGAATGATGAGAAAGAGAACCAGATCAGAAATTGGGAGGGAAGCACCAAATCATGCCATACCAGGTAGACCATTGTAAGGACCTTGGTTTCTTATCCTAAGTGACCCTGGGAAGCCATTGAAGGGCTTTGAGCAAAGGAGTGACCTAATCTAAGGGTATTTGTGAAGGATTAACGCAAGTGTGAGGAGCAGGAGTGAAAATTTATCTTCCTTGCATCGTTTTAACTTCAGAGCCTCTCGAGTCCAGAAGTCCCCAGTGAGTGCTGAGAGTTGTGAGGTGTTTTAAGGCTTTTTTTCCCCCTCTTTTTAATCCAAAGAAATTCATATTTTCATATCTTCCTTTTATTGAACATTTTGTCCCCCTCTCCCCCATCCCAAATTATATAGGCGTCAAGATTCTTAAATTTGGATTTGTCACTATCTGGTGTGTGAACATTTCTGTCTAACAGAATCCAATGTCTCTGGCAAAATCCTGGGCTCAGAAATTTGCCTTTATAAGCACCCTTTAAAGTCGTGAATGATTTTGTTGATTTGTGGATACAAAGAGGTTCTGTGCATCTTCACTATCCTCTTTTTTTCCACACTTATCCTCATTTTTTGATGATTGTGAAAGTCTCTAAATTAGAATTCTTAACTTCAGGTTCGCCATTGAAGCTGAAGGAATCCACAAAGCCCAATAAATCATCTATAAAAGCTGTTACGTGTGTGTCTGTGTGTGTGTGTATGAGTATGAACATTTTTCTTTATCAACTCATATCTCCAAGATCTCAATGTGTTCTCTTCCTGAAAAGTATTTAGAATCGTTGCCCTAAAGGCTTACTATTTTACTTTTACATACTCACTTTTCTTTTAACATTAGGCAAGTATCAAATGGCAACAGAAAACTTGGTGACAAATTAATTTCCTCATTTGAATCCCAATATTTATTAGGATTTTTTTTTTTTTTCACATGATCAGGCACCGGGAATCAAACCCAGGTCTCTGGCATGGCAAATGAGAACTCTGCCTTCTAAGCCACCGTGGCCCACCCTATTTATTAGGATTTTTAACAAATGTAACGGCTTATTTCTTCTATCTTTTGTTCTCAGTAATTCATCAGGCTTAAGGGAAAAAAAGAAAGAATTCAGTAGTTCTTTTTTTTTAAATTTATTTATTAATTAAAAAATTAAGAAACAAAATAAAACATCAACATACATAATCAGTAATTTACAATATCATCACTTAGTTGCATATTCATCATTTCTTAGAACATTTGCATTAATTCAGAAAAAGAAATAAAAAGACAATAGAAAAAGTAATAAAACAAACACAGGAAAGAAAAAAAAAAAGATTATGCCTACCATACCCCTTACCCCTCGCTTTCATTTTAGCATAAAATTCAGTAGTTCTTATGTCTTCATTTTCAAAGAATCTAAACAATTTTTACATGTAGCTATTAAAATATGTACTCTAAGGCACAATTGGGTACTTTTCTAACAACCCAGAGATATTATCTTTCCTAGCATCTTTCCCTTTACAGGTATTGCTGGGAATGAATTTGGAGCCCACAGGTAATACTTCTTAGGTGTTCATATTCTTTGGCTCTTTTCTGAAAAGAAAGCCCATGAAGAAACCAAATTTGCCTTTCTAAAGGCAGAAATGCTTTGACAAGTCCTCATACTCCCCTCAGAAGTGTTTGACTGCTTGCCCAATTAGTTCAGGTTGCAAAAGTTCAAAAGCTGTATCTATTCATGTCCTGAGCCAAAAGGAGCTGTTAATGCATAGATGGTGTGTTGAATTAAGTAAAGTATCAGGCCATCTGACTACTATAGTCCAAAATAAAAGGAAATTATTTCTTTCTCACATAAATGTCTAAGGTCGTAGGCCAGCCAGAGTGGTAGGTTACTCTACTTCATAAGATTATCCAGGAACCTTGTCTCTTTCCAGTCTGTTGCTACATTCTCCTCTAGGAACTTGACTCAGCAACGGCTCACCATCACCACTGATTCCAAGCCATTTGGGAAGGGAGAAAGAGCACGTGAGGGGCCCAGCCCTTCCCTTTCACGTTGCACAAAGGAGGGCTGCTCTTATCTCATTTTTTGGAACTTTGGAACATGGCCACACCTGTCTACAAGGAAGGCAGCATGCAACCAGCAAGTGCCTGAGGGATTTACTATTCTAAGAGAAGGGAGAATGGGATATATGTGTTTTGCATTTCAGGCCCACTGTCACTCGTGGGCATTAGGGTATGGGGTAGAAGGGACAGGTTTTTTCAGAAGTTGTGAGTTGAGAGTTAGACATGAAGAATGTGAGATGCTTATATGAACTCTAATTGAGTTCAAGTGAAAATGTTTGAGAGGAGCCTGACAGAGGTATGGATTTCAGAAGTTTCCTGGTTAGAGAAGATTTTGAAAAATTCCGTGTTATTATATATCAATTGAAGGCTTGAAAATGGACAGGGGACAGCATGTAGAGTAAGAAGAGAAAAGAACCATAGGGATTGCCAAATATTAAGTTCATGTAGTCCTAGGGTCACCTACCTCTCAGAAGGAGAGAGAGCGTAATTGAACAGAGTTCTCTTCTTCATCAAAGCCTGTACGCTCTCCTTCTGCCATATCACCCAGTGTCCCGTTGATTCACATTCCAGTTTGTTTCTCCAAGTTAATTTGAGATACAATACTTAAAATTTCTAAATTGACCCCCCAACTAGGCAAAATTATCACCAAAAGGAATGATTTACCTTGTCATAAATTGAGCATATTGCATGCAAAATTACTTTCTCATCTTAAGGAAAAGAAATCACTTGAAAGTAGGACTGAATTTCTCAAGAATGGCACATTATATGGTCATTTACAATAAATGAATCTCAGTCTTCTTTGTTAAAAGAAAATTCAAAATAAGTGCATGTGGCTATTTCTGTTAATATTCCTAAAAATTCAAAATATTTGTGTAGCATGTAGTGGCTAAAATTTTAAAACATATTTATTCATTTATAATTCACTCTCTAGTAACAAACTACTAAGCTTATATGTATAGTGATCCAAGAAGACAGGAATCCAGAGGGTTAACAAAACCTGTCAAGTATCTTAAATTGAAGTGAATATGATGCTTGGGCCTCACCTAAGGGCAACAGAAAGCCAAAAAGTTTGGTTAGCTAAGGGTCTGTAGGCGGGACCAAGGGAGCTAAAGAACCAGCATCCCTGAGGAAAATTTCCTTACCGCAGAGAGAAGTCTGGTTGCCAGGAGCGGAAGGGAGTGACACAGGCCACCAAGCATGAATTAGACAGTGAGAGTTGAAGGTCAGACCAGAGATTTCTAGAAAGCAGTTGGCTTTGGTTTTAAACTTATAAGAGCCCATCACACCTCTGAAGGTAGGGCATTGGTAAGTATGGTCTAGAACTTTGAAAGATGTGGTTCTATTAGTAACTATTTTAAAATATTATGGATATGCTTCTATGTTTGCTCTAAGAATTTTACTCGACTTTAACAGGTTATTAGAACATTTTTCTGATTCTTACCAAAGAAAAAAAGAAATTATTTTAAAGGTCAGAGGCTACAGGCTTTTAATCATTTAGCTAAGAGATATAGACAATATAATCCATGTATTCAGTTTAATTTAAACAAAATGTCAGCTTGAGAGAATCCCTATTAAACAATTATGTGAAAGTGATCGGAGTGATATTAAACCACGTCCCTTGTGTCTACCTGGGGGTCTCATCACACAGTAATTCATCCATTTTAAGTTTTAAATATTGTTTCTGGGGAGAATATAGTCAGTCATAATTTTAAATGAACTCTAAACGTTTTATCCTGTAGTAACCTTTTCTCTTCAGTCATGCTAATGTATCCTAATTTGGATATGTATATAAATAGTGGATGAAATGCCTCTCCATATTTTGATGTGAAATAGAATGTCCACCCTTGGACTCCGGGCTTACACAAACCATTTGAGGATTTTTTTCCCAAGACCAAGTGTCTAGAAAGATCAATTGTGCAGTAATGAAGTCAAACAGTACTTATTTCAATGTTTTGACAAGGATCCCAAGGCAAGAGACCCCAGAGGCCCAAACTGTATCTCAAAGTGAATTCGCAATTTCAAATGTCACCATACTTAGGTCAGTTCCCTTTAGGCTCATTTCATGGAATCTGCCTCCGGTTCATTTTTACTCATTTCTGAAAGAAGGTCTTGCTTTTAGGTGTCTTGAGTGAGCAGTAATAATCTTCCAGATAAATACTCAGAGGCTTGAATCAGTTGGGCAGGGAAAGAAGCTTGGGCATCTGTCTGGAAGAAATTGGCCTTGTTGATGATGGGGCCACTCACACTTCCTGGGAGCCTTGCATATGTATGGACTGAGCCATTCTGTAAGGCAGAGAGTTTAAGAGAATTAAGGTTCAAGAATCAACATGAAGGAATTTAAAATCTAGTGAGAGAAGATTTACATATCAAAAGTAATTGCTGACTTCTGATTAGTTACAAGTTGGGGGGGAAAAAAAGAACTCTCCTTGAATAAGAAATAGCAGCTCAGGTTAAGTAAGGAACTGTGTTGGGCCCTGCTGTTTTGAAATTTTGCCAGCTCTTTTCAAAAATAGCAGGAAGGACTGCAAGGTAATCCTGCAGATATGCTCAATAATGAGGAGACCCTAATGAGTATAAGGTTTTATAACTCAAGAGGAACGTGGAGAATTTGAAAAGGTTTGAAGATAATCCAAAGATGAGTAACAGAACAAAAGGCAGGGAAAGTTATGAAAATTGAAGTACTTGCCGAAAGGAAATTCAACAATCTTTAAACTCATGAATAGCTGCTTGACAGTAGGTGGTGGACCTGTTGGCTCTTTTTTCAGCGAGGGAGAAAACAGAAGGCAACTGTAGGCATAAGAGATTCAGATTGGAAGAAGGAAACCCTCTCAAGACAGTAAAAATTTTGAAGTATGGATGGGAGCAAAAGGAGATTAAGTTTAATTGTCAAAGGATTGGGATGAGGGGAAGATTTATTTTCATTTGTTTGCTTTGGCCTCAGTTATTTCTCGCCAGAGGTACACAGTGGCTCAGAATGACTTCTTAATCTCTGCTGACCATTTCTTTGACTTTTGATGCATGTCCTCCAGAGAAATAAATCTTCCGTACATTTAGCAATAGTGCACACTATGGCTGTGCACAGTGATCACATTTTTATTCTGCACTCACACACACCTGTGCCTCCTCTGTATTTCCTCGCACAGCTTGGTAAGAAATGTTTTGTGGTTGTTGCTCTTGGCTCTCTACAAAATCATGATCACTCGGTTCAAAATAGACTCTCTCCACCCCTTCTATTTCTCAAAGTTCTGTTTGTTCTTTGACTTTCCAGAGGAGATCTTAATCCTTGACTGTCATAATCTCATTAGTCTCGAGTTGGTTCAATTAGAAGGAACCTTGGATGCTTAGAAAAGTCTCAGAATTCTATTCGTAGAGGTGAGGAATGGAGGGACTAGTGGCAGTGGGGGAAGGATGAAGTGAAAAGAGCAGGTCACCTTCAACTGCTTCTCTTTAGGGTTGTGCCGTGCAAGGGAAATGCCAGGACACTGTTGAAACCGCACCCATTTCATGCTTTGGTGATATTAGCTCAGGAGATGAACTGTAGGGTCTCCTTCTATTTTGTACCTGTGGGGTTTATTTTTCCAATATTAGAAAAATGATGGGATAACCTCTGGCCAATTTGTGAGTGACAGAAAGCCGTATTTCAGAAAGAGGATTTTCGGTCCCTTTCACATAGCAGTAATTCATATATTCGATTGGGTATTAGAAAGATGCAGTATACTTTGTGCTGTTTGTATGATACTCCGGTTTCAGATCATTAAATATCAATGGAGTTTAACAGAATTAAGGACAACCAGTCAACATTCAAGAATTTAAAATCTGGTTAAAGAAGATTGACATATCAAAAATAGTTGAAGGTTTGTGGTTGATGATTGAAGTAAAGTGATGCTATGCCTACTCTCAGTATAATAGGAAGTCAGCCACAGGAGGCATTAAGTAGGAATAGAGCTGTTTGTAAGGAACTTGAATTTAGCCATATTTTTCTTCCTCTGTTCTTTCTCACTGTTCAAATGTTCTGTTCATACATTTAAGTATTCTTGAGGAAAAAAGTAGTTGCTCTGTAAATGTGTTGCTTGAATAGGTGAATTCCACAATACAAGACTGAGACCACTAAACAGTATCAATATAAGACCTGACTCAAAGACCAGTGATTGGCTACAGAGACTTGTTATTTAGAGTAGAAAACTCTTACTAATACTGGTAGGATTCAATATGATCTTGTCAATTTAGAGAATCTTCGGACTTGGCGGGTATTGAGCTCTGGAAAATTCTAAGAGTTTTGCATATATTAATTTCTCTTTTCCTTATAGTGGTCCTCCTGTGAGGTGAGCCCTATTATCCTTCTTCAGCAGAGGAAGTGAAGGCCTGAAGATGTTGCATTTTGTGCAAGGTTGTGTGTCTAGCAGTTCTCAGGGAAGTTGAGACTAGTCAGAGCTGATGCCTGTTCCAGTCTATAGCCCTCTCACCAGACCATGAACTTCCTTTTCTACCTCTTAAACTTGTCTTATTCATAGATAATTAGATGAATATGGAATCAAAACCCTATGGCTTTGTAAAGAAGACAACTTTATACTATTTAAGGTATAAAGTCACATAATGAATGCAAGAGCCTCTTCTGCCTTACTTTCCAGCAGTGTACATGTAAACTCTTCTGGGTCAGAAAGAATAATACATCCTCTATGGCATGGGGCACTCCACCATAACAGCGTAGATTTGTGTCTCTTCTTCAACATGGCAGCCTTGTGTAAATGACCCATCTAAGTTCTGACTCTCTAAAACAAGTTTAGATATTCTAGGAAATAAGAAAAGATCTTTGACGTTATTAAAATTATTCTGGAATGTAAGTTTGCTCTCTCTAAAGTACCATGATGGTGAGTTTAAATTTTTTTGCCGGTTAATGTTAGAAAAATAGGGATTATTTCCCTCCCCCTGTATTAAAAAGTGTTTTATTTTATTTTGTTTTACTTTACTATGTTTCATTGTTTTTACTTTGAGACTCAGGATTTAAAATCAAAGAAGTTAAAATGTTCCATTCTCTTGCTCATGAATGAGCATATGAAAATGGAATTGAAGGAAAGTAGTAATCGTGTGTGTTTTAACATACGGTCAACATCCTAAAATTATCACAACTAATCTTGATTTGCATCTTTAATGTAAAAAAGCATCATTTGTTTCACACCCTAAATTCTCTGTGTCTGCTGCAGTCATTATCTGTAAAACAGTCAAGGCTACAGCTCATATTAGGAGCTCTAGAGATAAAAATTCAAACTTGTGCTACAAGAATGTTTAAAACCTACTATTTTATAACATTTATTTGCACTGATTTTTCCCTCAGAAATGAAAAGGAATAAAACATTTTAAGAAGTATTTTTAAGAATCAGAGAAAATTATTTTCATTACTTTGGAAAGATTTCAGGTTTGCTATAAGTAAATTTTGAGCTAGCCATACAATTATTTAACTTCACCTGTTCAGGAACATGACAGAAAATACACACAAGTCATGTGCTATAATTGCTTCTGAATAATTTATCTTGATTACTCTTTTCTTTTTTAATGATTGTATTGCCTCTGTAGGCATCACAACAAGTGAAAAGCATTACCTCTAAATTAAACATCTTCACCTTTTCTGCATTATTACATAGCCTCCGTGAAGAACATTATTTACCACAGAAAGAACATTGAGACCATCTTTTCCAAATAAGTGAAAATTTGCAGCTGAGGCCAGAAGTCCTGACTTTGCAGCTTGCTAAATGTCTGACCTTGGGCGAAGCATTTTACCTCCCTACCTCTAGCTTGTGCATCATTAAAATAGAGATAATGACAACTGCCCTGTGGCCCGTACAGGATTCTTATGTAGGTAAAGATTCTTATGTCTGGGATCTAAATCCTGTATCTTGTAACTGCAAAGTACTGCAAAAATACAAGCTTTCATTGGGAGATCTTAGAGATGTGATGGCTGAAGCGTCGGCTGGACGCTTACCTCATCGGGGCAGTCTCTCTCCTCTATAGTTGACCAGCCTTGTGACCCAGGGTAAGAGCATAGTAACCTCTGTGAGTTTTGGTTTCTTGGTCTTTAAAATTATGAAAATACCCACCACACAAGATAAGGTGAAATTTAAACTTCTAGAAGTGCCTGGCACATAAACAGCATACTAGAAATACAAATTGTTAATATTTTTTTCTTTTAAATTACACATATTTGGCTGTATACTGACATGATTTTGTACTTGGCATTTGTACATACGCAGAGTAGTGTGTGTGGTAAGGAGGAAAAGAAAATATCTCCAATTTTGATTTTTATAATATTTATTTTTTTCTATTAAGTAATACATATTTGCTATAAAAGACGTGGAAAATAAAGAGCTGCAGAAAGAACACAGCAAAAAGCACCGGCAACCCATTTGAAATATCATCACTGTCATATTTCAGAAGGAAAAGTACTTGAACAAAAATTGTTTCAAGGAAAATAAAGCTACACTGATGATAAAGATAGGACGATGGAAGATTGAGTCGCACAGAAACTGGTCCCTAGGAATGGAAACCAATGGATAGGGAGGAATTCACGGAGTCTAAGAGAGAAGAGTGCAACAGGAAATTCACAACTGCTGTTGTGAAAGACCAAGAGTCACTCTGATGTTCCAGAGTCTAAAGAACTAAAACATATGCCCTGGCTTAGGGTCTAGGCACACTGATTTTGCTATTGCACCCCCCCCCAAAGTATTCAGTCATTTTACCAGCAGGGCTATCGTCAAAGCTGGTTTACAGAGATAACCCCATGCACAGAAGGAGAGGGTTCAAGAGAAACACGTATAAACTGCTTTACAGTCCTTTCCAAAAAAAAAATAAATAAAATAGGAAAATAAAGATAACTTAATTCCCCTGAATTGTTTCCTTCAAACTTGTGGCATCAAACCCCTGTCCTGACAGATGTTGGCAGTGAGAACAGGCCACTTGAAAGACTAGGAAGAGAAGGTGACTACGACATACTTGACTTTCTACAGACGAACTAGAGAGTGAAATACTCATACCCAGGGGCAATTAAAAAAAAACATTCTAAGGAAGAAATGGCAAACCAGATTTGCACGATTCATTGTCTATAAACAGGCAGTAAGAGATAATTATTATTTTGTAAAAATACACACCAAAACAGTTATTAATGAATGCTGTGGTGTCAGTACTTGACATTTACTCCATTATTAAGAATAGATTATTTCACATCTCGAGAAATCACTCTCTTGTTTCCTTCTCAAAGGTCATTATTTATAAGTCATTAATCTAAAATGAAATAGTATGATACTTGGCTAGTGTATGTGAAAATAGCTTGAAATTTTGAATCAGGTGTATTCTTTACATGCTGCAGGAATTTAATTTACTGTTGTGAATTCCTTCAAAGGATGGAATCATGCCTGTTTATTTTGCCCCACATTTGGGAATTCTAGTCAACACTTCACTAACATTGAGTGAGGTAGAAAAATTGTATTTCTGTTTTGGAAATGGAATTCCTGTGGCCCTAACCTTCCAGCTAGCCAGAGTCAACAATTGTTAATGTCTCACAATTGTTTACTGTCCCCAAAAGCCACTTGTACAACAAAGAGCTGATGGTAAACCCTCAGTCAGTTCCCCTTGCTGAGCTGATTAGCAGGTGTGTCCCCAGTAACTTTATTATGTTAATGTAATTTTAAAGTTGCATATACATGGATAATATATTACATAGGTATGTATAATTTTGTAAGTTGTATGTCCGTATACATAAAAATCTCAAAAGTAAAAAGTTTTTGAAAAAGAAAAAACTTAAAGCCATTCATATCCTGTATCTCACTAATACAACCACAGTCAGTATTTTGATATCTTTCTTTGAAGACCTTTTTTCCCCCCTAGGTGTAGATATTTTCACCATGATTTTAATAGTGTTTTATGTATATCTTTTGTATATAACTCTTTATTGAATATATAGCAAAAATATGTTCAGCTTTGTTACATAGCCTTTGTAAAATTTCTTGTTGAGTGGATATATCATATATTTTTAGTTTTTTTCTACTTATTAACAATTAATATCATTGTAATGAATTTCGTTGCACATGGAGTATTTTCTGTATTTTGCGTTATTTGTGTCAGTTCTCAGAAGTGAAGTCATTTGCTCAAAGATAAGAACACTTACTGGGGATTTATAAATTGGTTGTACCAATGTATATAGCCAAAGAGAATATGGAAAAAAGCGTTTTTTCGCCCATATCCTAAACAGCATTGAGCGTGAATGTACACGTGGCCCAACTCTGTAAATATGAATTAAAATATCAGAGCTGCAGTCAGGAGCAGCCCTAGCAAAGTAGAGAAGAAATTTAGGCTTATTTTCAGTTTTCTTTCCTGTCTCCTGCTCTTAGTTTTCTTCCCATTCAGCACAATTTTATTTTCCTTTGCTCTGGAAGGAAAAAGAATTCTGGATCCCTATACCTTCAAGTTTTCAATTTGTTCTTTCAAGTACAAAAGTTGTTATCTGATAAATAGATTCTCATGAAAAACATACTAGAGAACAGCTACTCAGCTGCTCCCCCAACTTCTGTGCCTTTCTGTCAGGGTACCAATTTTCTCCTTCATTCTCCTACAGCTGAACCTTGATGTTACATTATTTTAGAATCTTCGATGTGGAAAGGATCTTGGAGGCTATCACCCTAACATCTCATCTAATATATGTTATTCCCTCTGTAACATCTTTAGCCAAGTATTCCTTTAACCTCAGAGTGAGATCCTTCAGTGATAGGAGCTTGTTGTCTCACAAGTCAGTCTAATTTACTGATATCCACCTTTGCCTGTTGGAAAATTGCCCCAAATATCAAGTTCAAAACTCTGCAACTTCTGCCCATCGATGTGGGCACTGCCCTCTGCTGGGATCATAAAGAATAAACCCAATACCACTCTCCCTTGAAAACCTTACTGAAATTTGAAAAAGAGCTATCAAAGGTCTTCTCCTGGACCAGTGCATACTTTGTCCCCTGGGTGAAATGACTGAGTCTCATTAGCACCCTGCCACATTCTCAAGGCTGTCCCTTGTGGGGATTTTCTTATGAAAGCAGAAGTCATGCCTGCCACCCAGTTCTGGTGTTTGAATATTTTGGAGGGAAAAAGGAAGGAATCTGATGGGATTTATCTCTGTACTTTGACACACTCCTTACCCCCCTATTTTCTTATTCCTGGAAGTTTTTACTCATCTAAATTAGCTACCTGTTTCCTGGGAGCATTTCACATTTCAGCTGTGATTTTTCTCTTAAAGGACAGCTCCCTCTACTGAAGACAACTCTCCAGGTATGATCTGAGACCTTGAATTAAAAGGGAGCTGTCTTCTGTGCTATTCTAATTATATTCCCCTAATGGGTTAAAATCATCAGCAGCTGTTAATACACTCACTATTATTTACCCTTTCACTGTCTTCATAATAATAACTAAAGTTTCTAAGACTTTTTTTTTTTTTGCATGGGCAGGCACCTGGAATCGAACCCAGGTCTCCAGCATGGCAGGCAAGAACACTGCCTGCTGAGCCACCGTGGCCCACTCTCTAAGACTTTTTTTTCACAGTTTAACATTCTTTGCAGCTCATTTCTCTGTTATCTTATATTTCTACAGCTAATTTTTTTTAGTCTAAGCATTGGACTTTGTGCATATTACTGCTGAGCATCATTTCCCTCAAGTCGGTTCAAGGCAGAATTTTGAGAGCTTATTTATGTCTTCTTTGGGTCAGTGTTTCACAGAATTGAGTTATCTGTGGAAAGCTTTCTACTTCCATCCTGCCATGATAAACTGGAGAATAGGACCAGACAGGGGCAGAGTGCTGAAAGTTTCCATCCTCCACTTTGGGTTCTACATGCTCTCACCAAGGCCTTTAAGATCTGACTTAATGTCTTCAGGTTCTCCTTCTCATTCTCATAGTTGGATGCTGCCCCTCATGAAGTTATACTTAGAATTTTTTTTCCCAGTAATTACCTAGTTCCTCTAGCTGATTCTTATCTCTGACTTCCAATCCATCTTGCATAACATTACCAGAACGTTTTCCTTAAGTATCACATTTTTCATGCCCTGCTTATGATCTTTTAATAGCTTCCAGTCGCACATGCAAATTCCTCTGTGTTGAGGTGTATGGCTTCAGTCATCTCATTCCTTTCTAACCCATCCAGAGTGATCTGCTGATCCAGACAGCCTGAACACTTAGAGTCTTCAATATGTTAGCTTATTCTCACTCCATTAATTGCTCATACTAATTCTTTCACCTGGAATATTCTTTATTCTCTAATCTTACCAATACTTTGAGGCCCAAATTTAATCCCCTTTCATCTATGTAATTCATTCACTCTGGTCCACACTAATCAATCTTTTATCAACTCTTAAATTTCTTGATAATAATTATTCTGTTACCTCTTCCTTGTTAGTTCCTACCTTAACAGCTCCAGTTATGTTAGGTTTCTTCTTCTGGGCTGAAGGATAACCTCTTTGAGAAGGGGTCATGTCATTAATGCTTTGGTATAAATTTACATTTATTGAAATAGCTTGAACACCTGGGTAATAGTTGGTAATTTTGCTTTCTGGGTAATCCATGTTTACCTTTTAAAGGAAGGCAGTGCTTAAATTAATCATTGATGGTAGAATTTCAGACTGAGAGTAACATGCTGGGGTAGTCAGTATATGGGCAGTCAGTATTTGCCCAGCCCTTCTAACAATACCTGTGAAGAGCTGCCTTCTTGACAGTAGACTGGATTCAATTCTGGCATTCCAATCAAAGAGGGCACAGTAGGTAATTCTTATTTTTAAAAACTCTGTAGACAGTTCTTCCTTTTTTTTGTGATCTGTCCCTGGCTTTACTCTGATCTAATTTTCACAAAATGTTTGTTCACAACATATATAATATGTTTTCACTTTAAATCTGGAAGCATTGCCTTTTTCTTCTCTCTGAGTTCTTCATGGCTGTTGTTTTCTTCACTTGAACTTCATAACTTTTTTTCATAAAAACGTAGTAGTATAATAATTTGTGGAATTTTCCTGTCTTGTATATTAAATCACTGAATAATACTCAGAAAAATAAATTTCACCTCATTTTGTGCATAATAACATCTTAAGACTTGATTCAATTCACTAAGTTATGTATTTCTATGCAAACCTGAATCCCCATTCAAAGAAAGTAGCATGTATCAGATAACTTTGCCCTGATTTATGCTTTATTTTTACAATATCCATTTTGCAATAAATATTATTTATTATTTTATTTTGAATTGATAAAATTTCAAATTTCTTCCAAAATTCCACAGACTGCATGTTTTCCCAAGTTCCTACATTCATGTATTGTTATAATTGATTCAAGTTTATATCATCTTCCAAAAAATATATTTATTAAGCTCTTAATAATGTATAGCCTTGGACTCAAAGTTATATTAAGAGAGGAACACAGGTAAGCCATATTTTTACTTTCCTAGAAAACTCTTTTTTGAATTTTTTTTATTTTTGTCATGGGCAGGCGCTAGGAACCGAACCCGGGTCTCTGGCATAGCAGGCGAGAACTCTGCCTGCTGAGCCACCATGGCCCACATGGAAACTCTTTTTTGCTTATTCTCTTGCAGATTTACATCAGTCCCTGCTTCCACTGAGAGCAGAAATTCTTAAATTCTCTGAAGAATGCATATTCCCACACATTGAAATCCTCTGAGCTAGAGGATTTCACTTTCACTATTGCAGTGCCTACAGACAAAAAGCAATATGTGAATCAATCCCCAGAATCCAGTCACCTTTGGGAAGTGCCATGTTAAAGAAAACATTAAAAGGTTAATATTTATTCTATTTTATTTTTGTTATTTTAGGGAGACGTGTGGGATATGGCTAGATTATAAAATCAAGAAATTCATAAAGCAGCCAGCTGATAACTGCTACCTGGTAATCTGTCATATTCTCTTCTTTTTTTTCAAACTCCAAGACATACGTAGTCCCCTTATTACAGCTAAATGGTAATATAATAAACATTAAATTCAATTTATCCAAATTTGAGTTAACCTATTCTCAAAGCTGAAGGCTAAAAATTGTTTAGTCAGATTATAACACAAATTATTCCATTGCAGCTCACACCTAACTCCTTTATAACACTTAGAACAAAAGATCATTTGCCTTTCAGCAGAGAGGCTGCAATACCTTTAGGGAAGATACTGTTTCTTTTCAATTGTATATTCCTCAGTGCATAGTCCAATTCTTGATCCTCAAGTAGTAGAGATGAGGGTCATCACTAGATAGTAAGCAAAAGGACTTACTCTAAGGAAAACACAGGTAGTATTTTTAATAGATTATAAGAATAGATGGAATAGATTATAAGATTAGATGGAATTAAACCTAACCCAATATGTTTAAATATATATAAAACAAGAATCTACTCTTTAAGGGGAGGTTTGTGATGAATCCTTGTATAAAATGAAGTATTCTATAATAATTTGAATAATCCAGATTGATAGACTACATCTCTAAGAAAGCCAGTATTCATATATATTTTACATATGTGAAAACACTGTGGACGAGAGGTGAGGTTATTTGTCCTAGCTCCTCAAGCTAGCTAGAACAAAATCGGGGCTACCATAAAAGTTTCCTACTTCCTGTTTCCAAAATGTTGTCTAACTTTGAATTTTCGTGTCCCAGACTTTTCTTAAATTAGTGTCAACATGCATAGTTCCCATTGCATTTATGAGAAGTGATGAAAGAAAATAAAAATGATTATTACCAACAGATTCTCAGCTACCTGAAGTCTTGTCCTCTTGCTTAGTATTTCAGATGATAATGGCAGAGGTCTAACTATAAAAAAAAACCTTGGCCTACAGCTCAAGAAATCTTTGCACTGCAAATTCATTTCTCTGGTACTGCTCCAAAGTTTCTGCCTCATCATCTTCCCAGAAACTTCATCCTGCTTCATAGGCTCTCCCTGTACTTCTAGATACATGTGTACATTTGTTTTTGTCATATGTCTCATGCACACATCATAAATGCTTCCAAGGTGGGGATTGTCTCCTTGCACCTAAACGTTGTTTCTAATAGAGAGCTATGCATGCAGTTGGTGCAACATAATTGAATATAACAATGTGTTTTTAGTGATCCATAGTGTCATGTAGTCCTCCACCTGGCCACAGCAGAGGTGATAATTTCAAACTTATATGTAGTTTCCTAACAAATATTGTAATTTCATCACAAAAGCAACTGGATGAGTTTCCAAATTGGTCAGTGAGATACTTGGCTTGGGAAATCCAGCCCACTCTGTTTCTTCTTTCTTACTGTCGTTCTACCGCTTCCAAGATCACGTTTATCACATTGTGCCGTAACTGCACATTTGTCTTTCATGTCATGAACATTTGTGTTTCTGGAAGCCACGTGCTGCATTTCATGCAGTTTTCAATCAGAACTAGCCAGTACCGGCTGCATGGCAGGTGCCTAAGAAATGTTTGCTGCATTCCTCTCATCTGAGTGGCTCCGCTGATGCTATCAGGTTGAATTCTTGATAGCAGCAGCAGTGGAGTTGAAAGAGATTCTAAATAAGCCCGCAAAGGCACGTGCATAGAATTATGCAAGAAGAAAATTTTAAATCCCACAGGGTTGTAGAATATCTAATATCCATTTCAAGCCCAAATTTCTATGATTTTAAAATCTAAAGGCACTTTTATGTAAGGTTCAAACCTAGAATTCCAGTAGAGGCAAAAACTGCTCTAAGAAAATGCTTCTAAAGTATTATAACTTGTGTCTTTTTTTTTTAATTTTGCTCCAGAAAAGCAAGGGTAAAAATTTCTAATTAAAAAATATTGACTCGAGGCTTCCTCATATGAAACTTGCTTCTATAGCGGAGAAGCTAAGCCTGTCCGTAGTTATGCCTAAGCGTTACTTCCAGAAAACCTCTTGTGTTGCTTAGATGTTGCCTCTTTCTCTCTAAGCCTAACTCCGCAAAGAAAATCAATACCCTCCCTCCTATATGGGACATGACATTCAAGGGTGAAAGTCTTCCTGGCAGCATGGGACAAGATTCCCAGGCCCAGCCCTGGCACCGTGGGATCTACAACCCCTTTCTGACCAAAAAGAGAAAAAGAAATGTAACAAAATAACATATCAGTGGCTGAGAGAGTTCATATATATTTAGGAGGCTATTCTGGAGGTTACTGTTAGGCAAGCTTCAGCTCGATATTGCTGATTACTGTTTTAACCCTAAAGAACACCTAGGGCTCTATCTGAGATTCTACAAAGCTTTACAAACTAAGATTACTTTCCGGAAACCCAGAGCGTCCAGATGGTTTCTAGGCCAGATAAGTTCTGAAACCCAGAGGAGCCAGCCTCTCCAGAACATCAACTCATTCCATTCCCCTCTCCCATGTTGTCAGTACTGCTTTCCAACACGAAAAAGTTAGAGTGGGCATAGCCCAAATACTTCTAGAGATTGCAAGAAGGATCAAAGGAGGAGGAGGAGCTGTAACAGAGAAAATAGGATTTAACAAATGAATTATGACTGCTGAATCATTAGATTGATATTTCTTTTAGCTTCCAGTGTTTTGGAGCAGCTAGAAGGAAAAACCTGAAATTGTGGAACTGTAACCCATACCAAACTCTGAAATCTGTCCTATAACTACTTGTTACAGTGTACTTCAATATTTATTGCATCTTGTATATATGTTATGTCTCACAATAAAAATTTATTTTGAAAATAATATTGACTAAAAAAAAAAAACACAAATTGATAGATGCCATTAAAGTGGTAATGTCATCCTGAACAAATTAGTTGGTTAATCCTCTTGGAATCTGATTCACTCTTATTCAGCCTACTTTGCATATGCAAGCTACTGATATCCATAAAGCTTGTTACAGGTTTGCACTGTCAAGTTTTAGAATCAAAAAGGCAAATAAGACTCAGATTCTCTGCCTGAGGAATAGAGTATAGTAGTGAAATTAGTGACTTCAGCAAACAAAGAAAACACGCTTAATGGAAGATCAGTGAGAACACAGATTGATTGGTTTAATAATTAATGCAAAGACATCTTGTTTTTGCATTAAACTTGACATTTAAACAGGAGAGGAGTGAAATAAATTTGGAGGAGTAGCTCTTCAGGATATTAATAAACATTTATCCTTTATGATTTTTGCAAAGATTACACAGAAGCTTTATGCAGCTTTGATTGTTTTAAGAAAGAAATAGTGTTGGGGAAAGTTTTTAAAATGCCCTTTCTGAGCTCTTTGTAAATACTCTATACTAGATGTGATTTCTGTACAATAATTTCAAAGATAATTCAAGTAGGAAGAGCTGAAACATCTCTATATATGAACCAAATGCATATACAAATGTTAAAATGGTGTCTTCACAACATGTCCCAGCTGAGAGGTGTGGCCACAGAAATTATAAATGAATGGGATATTTTTTCCTCCATTTAACTGGCAAATTAGGCAAAGAATTTTTGGAAGAATTGTGATTTGAATTTTTGTATTGATAACAAAAAGGGAAAAGATTTAACTTGAAAGATTTAGGAAAGAATGAATGAGCAAAAGTGTAAATTTGAGCTTCTTATCATAGAGGCAGGGACACAATTTTTAGCAACCTTTTCCCAAATTACTAAGCCACACTTGCACAATTCAAGTGACAAAATAAATATAAAGGAACTTTTCTTGCAAAGCTCTCAGCTCAGCGCTGTGAGCAGTGCAAAGAAGAGGAAGACTTGGTCCTTACCCTAAGGGACTTGGTTTATTTTAGAGAAAGATAAAAGATGTATTCAAGTAATAAATGCAAGGTGGAATATGTTAATATTTATAATAAAGATCCAAATAAAGTTTAGAGGGAGCTGAAGACAAATTTATTCTGGCCAGAATAAAAAGTTTGCATGGAAGTGATCTTTAAGATAATCAGAAATTCTAAATTTTATAATAATATAGGAAAAGGAAAAGCACTCCAAATAAATTTGGAAAAGAGAAAAGCATGGGATCTGATTGGAGAAAAGCAAATAGCCCTATTTGTGTACTGTTTGAGCTATGTGAAGGAGCAAAAAAGAAAATTAAGCTGGAAAATAACTTTGCTATAGATAACAAGTGGTCCTCATGCTCTAAATAAGGAATATGGACATCATTGTAGGCAGTGGGGCTCTGTGGCCAATTTATGCCAAGTTATAAAGTAACCTCATAAAACTAAATAAGGTTTTCTACGGAGCTAGGTTGCAAAGTTGTGAAAAAAAATGATAGCGGTAGATGATATTGACGATAAAAAAAGAGATTCGAATTTGATTTAATGAGTCTGAGATGAGGAGTTTGGAAGTTGGTGAGGATGGCTAATTTACGAAGAGACAGACAGAAAGTTTGCTGAAGGAAAGCATAATT
>PVIY010041214.1:0-21804 GCA_004026745.1 Myrmecophaga tridactyla
CCGCCCCCCCCCATCATCACTATCAAAGTACACATTGTAAGCCTATTGTGTAAATTATACAAGACAATTCAATAGCATGGGCTGTTTGTTAGTATAAACATTCATAGGTAATGATAACATGAGCTCTGCAGGTCCTAATTCTTTTCCCTGGACCTTAGGGTAATCGTGATGCCAGCACTTTTGATCTTCTGGCTAAGAACAGAGACAAAACACTGTTCCTGGGAAAATGGGGCAATGCGATCTTTTGTCAGAAAAAGAATGAAAACTAGTAATGCAACTCCCGTTCTTCCTAAGTGGTTGAGTATTCAGATTACTGATGAAAGCGGCCCCCTTGGGAGGGAGGGAAATGACTACCAGCGGAATATTTAAGATTTGCTTTCCTTTGTCCTCCTGAAATCCCTTCATGCTTTTGTGCAGTGAGTGACAGGCTCCGTATTAAACTGTGAAACTGTGACTGAGGAGTAAACCTACTTCCCGGGCAACCCTACCCTTTTACCCCCAAATTCTTTTCACTTCGGTGGGGAGCCACAATAACAAATCAGTCTGCACTCCGTACTGCCAGGGCGAATGGTAAATCACAATGATTCTCCTACTGTTCAGAGAGTTTTGATTTCTTAGGAGAGTTGCAATCACAGTGGCAAGGCAAGGGTGTTAATGAGGTCCATAAATTAAGTTAAAGCAGGGTAATTATGTCCTATGTTGCAATAAAGGCTGGAGTGGCTAATATCATTAAGGCAAATGAAACACTTTCTTGGATTATGAATACAAATATTATTATAAGCAAGGGGCTTTTTTGTTGTTTTGGACAAATTAATTATGGAGTGGACTCTGCAAATACTGCAAGGGCTTAACCAGAGTCTGGACAAGTGCATGTCTGTGTGACTGTGTGGGGAGAGTACGGGGCGGCATTTATACTAGTCTGGCATGATAAGCCTGCTTGCTAGCTCTCTGGATCCTTTTCTTTGAAATTATAATCACTCTTCTTGCCCAGTTACAACTCTGTCTTTTTGAGATGTGCTTATTTGCCAGTTGGGGTTTTTTATTGGACCCTTCTTTATTTATGAGCATGTGACAGATAGTCTAGCTTGCTAATAAATGAGGAACACTTAGGCAAAGATGCAAAGGAATAAAAAGAGGCTTGTAGATGCTGTGCCTCCCGCTGATTACACATTCACTGTAAATATTTGATACATGGTTGAGACAACAAAACTCTCCACAGTACCTCATTTTGGGGATATATTTGCAATATGGCAAAATTTTTCTAAGGGCTTTATATTGATTGCTTCCTTGAATCCAAATGACAATTCTAAGAATCAGGTTCCGTAATTCCCAGTATATAGAAACAGAGACCAAGCATAGAGGAGTTGTCTACCTTGCCAAAATTACAACCACTGCACCAGAATTCATTTAGATTCAAACCTTTCTAATCTCAAAACTTATGTTCATAAGTATCATGTGGCCTACCAATTGCATCTAGCCATCTGAGAACCCTTCTTTTATTGGAACAGGCTAAGTGACAAGAGAGCAAAGAAGAGAGGACCAACCTTCTGGAATGAAAATAAAAAAATAAACAGAATTGTTACATTTCCAAGCATCAGTATGCTAAGAAACTTAACAGGGATCAGAAAAGTTTTATATGCATGAAGGGCAAAGAGATTAGTTTTTTTTTTTCTATTTTTCAGATGATTTTGAACAAAATGTAGAGAAAGGCAGCTTTATGTGGTGGTTATGAGTACAGATTCAACAGTGTCTGGCTTCAAATCCATCTCCCTTTTATGGCTACAGAATCTTGGGCAAATTATTCAGTTTCTTTTGTTCTCAGTTTCTTCATGTTTAAATTGGGTATTGTCTAGATACATATTTCATAGGATTCAATGAAGGTTAAATAGGTTAACAGATTTTAGGCACTGAGGAAAGTGTGAGCACACTACTACTATATAAGCAGTAGATGTTTTACTCTGGGAGAATCCTACAAGGACACTTTTTGTACTATGGCTTTGAAGAATAGTACCACTTTTCTTGAAATGATTTTTACTCTTTCTGTTTGTTCTTTAGCCATGTATGGTGAAGTAGATCAGGTTTCTCTCTTTTTATTGGTATTGAATATTAGAGTCAAATTTGAATCTTACCTATATGAATAGTTTAAGGCACAAACATGAAATCCATCTAGGTAGATACATTATATCTGGCTGTGAATGGGAAGCACCCCTTCTTTGCTTATTCATCAACTCTACTACCATTTGCATTCTGCCTACTGAATTGAAGAGGATCTGCCTGCACAAAGGATAATCTCTGCCTTTCTTCTTTCCACCACAAATTTTAAATTAGTTTTCAAACATATCAGATTATCCTTATGCATTTTTTTGTTGGCCTTATTTTTTCTGCACTTTTCCCCTTCTATTTCTTCATCAACTTCTCAGCCTCGCATTCATGCTCCCATGAGTAAACATTAGAACAGAAGGTTCATGAGGGCAAGAATTATTTTCTACTTTGCTCAACGCTACATCTCCCAAACCTAAAACAGTTCCTAATACTTAGTAGGCCTTTAATAGATATTTATTAAATTGATAAGTTAATGCTCTATTTTGTGTATCTCTAGAGACTTCCTGAACTTCTTTTGGGAATAAGATGAGATGTACACATATAACTAAACAAAATATTTCTATATATATGTCTGAAAACATTCTGTATTCTTGAAACCATACTCCACTCTTCCTTCTACATACACATACACTTGGGAATTGTTATCTTCAGGGATAAACTTATTAATAGGATCACAGGTTTAGTAATTTTCAGTTTCTGAGCATTCTTAAAGGATTAAATATGAAGCTTTTAGTCTTAGAAAAATTTGAAATATGCATGTAAATATATATAAATATACTTATGTGTGCATAGATAAAATTTTTAAATCAGTGTAAAATGTAAACTCTCTTTAACTCTTAGTTTATCTCTGCATGAGATAAATAAAAGATGTAAAGATTGATTTCTGTGGAAAGAGAAAATACCAACCATGCTGCTTTTATAGAGTATTAATTGCAGTGAATTTACTTTTATTTTTAGTGAGACCAGCAAGCCCTGAAATTAAGAGGAAATAGTATATACTCTCTATCTTGACTCCAGAAAGAAGTTTTATTTAACCTAACTAAAAATTGAAATTCTATAAATCAGATGATCATTTTTGAAAGAATATCTGACCCTTAAACTAGCACAAAACTATCTGAAGTTAACAGTAAGGTTTGAGGGATTGGCCATCAGTAGTCATGGGTGATATTACAAAGGGAGAGCAACTCAAGAGAAAACATTGCAAAGAACAAGTAAGTGAGAGTTCTATAAAGTTTGTGGAAAATACAGCTGGGATATGGCAAAGACAGGTGAGAGGCTCAACCTACCCAACCCCTCTTCTTGGGCACAAAAGTGAACTTTACTTCCTAGACCCCTCAGAATTAAGATGGGTCATGTGACTACAATACGCCAATGGAATGAAGGGATCAGGTATCAGTTCCCGGTTTAGTCATTTAAGAAGGTGTGCGACTTCTCCAAGTCATTGCTTCACTCTTCATCTCTTCTTGGCTGTAGCAAGAGAGTGAAGTTGTTCTCAAGGAGAAAGGAAGAACAGTTGAATTAGTTAACTATTTTAATCTAGATTAAATAGTTAAAAGTGGAGAAGTCCCTCTCAGCCTTGGTCCCTGAATAACTGTGTGGACTAGAGACCCCCTCCCCCACATCAAACAACTGGAACAGGATGTTTCTAATGAAAAATGAAATTTTATTCATTATTGACAATTAGGGGGTTGTTAAAACACTTAGTGTAATATGCCCTGTGTGTTATTTAGTTTTATAAAATGGAATTCCGTTTATTTAGACAACAAACCACTTTATGCCAGGTACTGTGTGATGCCACTTCACCATCAGCCTTATGCAAGGATAAGGGTAACCATTCACAGTACAGCTACTGGGGGCTGGGGAAAGCACAGTAGAAGATCCATATTTTTATCAGCACAAATAACAGTTAGGTTCACGTTTTTATGATTCAAACTGAATTCTAAAAATGTGTATTGCCTTTTACACATTATTACCTTTTTGTGGAAGGTCAATCTCCAATCTCTATATTTCCCACTTAGGTGAGCACTTCATATTGATGAATAGCAGTGATGATTTGGAGAATCCAGCCCAAAGAAATTAAATGGGAGGTATCACAAAAGTACCCTGTACCTCCAGATGTAAGAGAGCTCTCAACATTTGGTTCTGGCCCTTATTTTTATGTACTAGGTTTGAAACCTAGAGTAAAAGGAAAATAAGTTTTCTTAGTTGTGTTTTAATCTATGCCAGAAGAAAAAGAAGCATTTCTCTATGTATTCCAGAATATTTGCACTGTGAGATTTTTCTGGTAAGAATAGTAACTGGCATTGGTGTAGGGGATGTCTGGGGAAGGTTTGAACTTTGGTCTTTGAGAACTTGCATTCTCTTCAAATTCTACGTTCTCTGTTTTTCTGTTGTTCCCTCAAATTCTTTTCAAGCACTGATCTGGGGTTAACCTCATTATTCATCTGTTCTGTTTGAGTTCTTCTATTTCTTCTGATTTATACATATATCAGATAAATATATATATATTCATCCCATCCCAATCCAAATCAACTTAATAAATTTAAGAAGTCTCCAGACATAAATTAAATCAATCCCTTTTTGAGAGCATAATTGAATTATGGGTTTGTATGCGTTCAGCAAGGTGTTTGACCAAGTTTCTTTAAATTTTCCTGCATATAATAGGAATCTATGGGGTGGAAGGTAGTCTTTGAAAGTGTGCTTCACCTTTCCTTCCTTTGCTCTGTTGCATTTCATATTGTCTTTAAATTACAAAACAAAATTATTAAATTAAAGGCTAACATTAAAGTTTTAGATTGCAATTTCAGAAACAAAATATCTTGGCTTGTTGACATATTAGGACAGATATAAAAAGATGATTAAGTGTTTTAAGGTATTTGAAGAATTGGCGGCAGCCTAATCCACACTCTTACTTCAGTGGTTACAGTGGTTAAAGCAAGTCACAGCTTTTACTCTTTACTCAGGCTTCAGAGGAACTGTAAAGAGGAATTGGAAGCCTGTGATATTGTCCTAAGAAATTGGCATAAGACCCTCACACAAACATAAAGTACACGCTAATTCCTATGGTGAGGGTACCCAGGAGTCAGAAACTGAACCTTTGCTGGATAGAGTTAAATTAGATGAGCACTGCTCTCAGAAAGAGTTTAAAAATGCTAAAAAGGAGCATGGTATATCAAAGCCTCTTGGTCTAACTCCTGGGTTCTTGCCACAAACCTTCTGTAGAATAAAACCTGTAACCTTGAAAGCTGACAAAATAGTACTAGGCCACTGTGTATGGAATGAAAAATAAATCCTGATCAGAGAAAACATTCTTTCATTCAACACACAAAAAGTTAATACCGTTGGCAGGAGTCAATGGATTTTATCAGCTATAAAGGAGATGGACGGAGGAGTAAGAGTTTGAAGCTAGAATTCATTGACAGCCACAGGCTTGTGTAGCATAATGCAAAATCTGGTATTATTATTCCAGGGACGGAGCAAAAGAAACCCCATGGCCTAACCAACTCAGATCTTTAGACATTACATTTGGTGAGTTGTTCAACCCTCACAGGAGAATTGTAGCCAGCAGGGCCATTCTAGGCAGGGAATGCAGTAAACAGGTCATCATTAGACTTAAGGCCAATACAGTTGAGTGGTGCTTACCCAACCACCTCTTTTTAATCTATGTCCTTGAATTATTTTTCCTGGTTGGTCTGATCTGCAAATCCACATATATTTCATATGGTAGAAAGAAAAGGTATATGCAATCTTTGACTAAAATAGTGTAATGTAGTATTCAAAATATGGAAGGTGATGGCCACTTTCCACTTTCTATTGGCCGTAGATCACTAGAAGCACACCTGTAGGTGAACAAGATGTGTTTATTATTTATTACAACAAGGGAAAACATATCCCATGGGGACTATGGCCATCTCCATAATGGAAAGCTAGCAAGAAACTATGATAAGATATAGACTTTGGTTGAGTAATATTGGGGAAGGCCTAAGAAAGCAATTACTTTCTATGGATTGGGTGTTATCAGAAAGAAGAGAATTTGTATGACTGGGTATGTCAATAAGTCTTATCTATAGGGAAGGTAGCAGATGAGAGAGAAGATAAAGCTGTAACAGATAGAGAAATAGTCATTTAGAAAGAGAATGGCATGTTTGGTACAAAAATACATTTATATATGGTGCTAGTTTATTGGGCTGCTCAAACAAATACCATGAATTTGTTCAGCTTAAATAATGGGGATTTATTCATTCATAGTTTTAAGGCCAGGAAAATCAAGGCATCATCAAGGTGAGACTTTTTTTCCCAGATGAATGTGATGTTCTGGTGTTTAGTTTGTCACATGGCAAAGTGTCTCCTGTCTCTTTCTTCTCTTCTGGGTTCCATTGATTTCAGCTTCTTGCTTCTGTGGCTTTCTCTCTCACTCTTTATATTCAATCTATTTATAAAGGACCTCAGTAATAGGAGTAAGCCCATCCTGAATGAGGTAGGTCATCTGAACTGAAGTAGCCACATCAAAATTCCTACTTACAAAGGGGCCACACATACAGAAACTGATTAATTTTAAGAATATGTTTTTCTGGGATACATACAGCTTCTATACACACACACACACACACACACATACACACACACATATATATTTATATGATAAAATGAAATGGAGGAGAGAATTTAGAGACAGAGAACAAACAGTACATCTGCTCATCTGAAAAATTTTACAACAAAATGGTAGAGGGGAATTTGATAGCATCTGGAATAGAGTATTTTTTTAAAATATGGTTTGATATCAGCTTGTCTGAGGTTAAAAATCTTCCATTAAAAGGAGGGATGCATATTATTTTAGGAAAGAATATTTAGATCCCTAGAGCAATGTACTTGAGTAGGTGAGGAGGTTGACCTCTGGTAGACTGGAGCCTGGAAAGCTTGGCCATGTAAAATGGGGAATGGTGAGCCTATGGCTTCCAATGCTGATGAGTGGATAGATGAGGTGGCAAGAGCATGCAGTATTCTTTTCTGATTTTTTAGATAACGCAGAGAGGCAGAAAGGAAGTCCATCCTCTGAGAGTGATGTTGGCGGGAGGTGTTGACGAATGAGGATAGAGAAGAGAGCAGGAAGTTTTTCTCTAGGAATATGGAAGAAAAATGCATTGGGGGAACTAATAAAATCTAGATTAAAAATATCAATTATAGATATATTTATAAATTTAAAACACATATCCAATATTGACCATTATCAATAATTATCGCTATCCTGAATAAATACTCAAATCTCCTTAATATAAGCAGTCCAGTCCAGGTTAGTCCTTATGTTTTTTCTTTGATGGTATCAGACATATCAGCGCTGGGACAGAAGTTAGATGGCATCCAGTCACTAAACTCTGCTCCAAAATGAACTCCTAACTCTGTCCTCTCCCAGGCACAGTTAATTCCTGCATTCTCTTTCCATCTGATTCATCACATATTTCGCTGTGTTATCTTAATTAGTATATAAATCCATCCCATTCACTACTTGTAAAACACTTCAAGGGTTTATTATCCAGGGAACAATGCATGTATTCCCAACACTTAGTACAGTGTCTGACATATGGGAGAAAAACATATATATATATATATATATATATATATATATATATATATATATATATATATATATATATATATATATATGAATGATATACATATATCATGCAAAGATTGTACTCAATTTATTATCAAATCCAATTTGTTTTCAGCAATTTCACCCACTGCAAGTAAAAATAAATAAGTTTTTGGCAGTATAAGCCAAGGACAGAGTCTTTAAGCCTGCTATTTACACCTTTTACAAGTTGCTATGAATCATATAGTTAGGAATATTTGTTTCAGCTCATATATCTCTATGTAAGCTATTAAAAAGTTTTAAAGTCTATTTCACCAAAAATCAAAATAACCTAGTACTCTTGTACTGCATTAATAATATTCTGTTTGAAAAAAAAAAAGCAGGAATATTTTCCTGTGAATTCTGAACCAATGATGGTGCCTAAAATAAACTACTACTATTTTGAAGCACTATCAAACTCCCATTTAATGACCCATTCTACTTAGGGTGGCAGTTTAAGCTATGGCCTACTGGCCATCACTTTATTCCATCCATCTCTGATTTGAGATACAATTTAAATCTCCAAAAACTAGGAAACATTAACATCCATGGACAAAAAATATGAGAGACTTCCGAAAGAAGCATCTGAGCCAGACTGCTGGAATACAAATAAATTACAGCAAAGCCATAATTACAATAATAATAAAAGCTAACAATTATTCCTCACTTGGACATGATGAACCATATATTTACAAATTTAAGACGAATACTGGGATGTGACTTGCAGTTTCCCCTTATCCCCCCGCTGAGAAAACATTGTCTAGTAGAATCCAAACGAGACTATGTAATCTGAGGGGCTGAGGAGCTGTGGAAAAGCTTGAGGGAAGAAAAACACAGAACAGTGGTTAATTCCTTCCATTATTGTAATCTCTACCATTTGAGAGTGGTAGCTCTGAGAAGCTGTTGGTGCTACTCAGAAAACCATGAAGATATCACAGCCCAGTTGTGGCAAGGCTGTTCCTTGATGGAACTGAATTGTTCTTTGTTATAGTATGTAACAATGTATCAACTGAGACTAGATATAGTCACACTACATTCTTATCATGCATGCTGGTCCAAGAAAATGCTGAATTAAACGAAACAAAACAAAACAGAAATGCTAACTGTTGTCCAGCCATTTCATGCATAGAGAAGAAATCTCACAAGCATGAAGCTATCCTCTTGGGAATACCCACATTTTCTTTTCTCCCTTTTAGTTAGCCAGATAAGGAATGGACAATGTAAAATTCTATCAACCCAGCCTTTCAGGTGAGAATAATAAGAGCATTGAGTAAGGCAGTGAGAAAATCCAGGCAAAATCTGTTCAGTTTGCTCTCAGGAAACACTCAGCTTTTATTGGCCTCTACTCAGTCGAAGGTGATTAAAAAGAAATGAATAAATAAATAAACAGATCCAATATGGGAGTTATGAAAATATTCTAAAATGTAAATGGAGGAACATTTAAAATATGAATGTATCAAACAGAAATATTTTATATTTTTCTCTATTCCATCCTTAATAAAATCACAGAACATATGCATAATTCAGAGGTCCACAAGCCCTCTGGCCTCTGGAGTCACTGCTTATCTGATATCAAAATAATATTGCTGAACCTCTTTTCCCACCTCTTTATTGTCCCTAGAGTTTGAGTAACGATTAAATTCCTCTTGGTGATTTCCATAATAGTTTAGTTCTATATATACACAAAATTAAAAATTTGGGCCAAGGGAGGTTGGCAAGATTAATATTATACGAATGTCTTTTTTTGTTTTTTACTTAACTACAGAATGGAGCCAGTTTGACTGATTAATTCTAAGGTCAATAATTAGAAAATTATATCCCGGTTTTAATCTTCACATTTTAGTCAGTATAATATGATAAAGTATAATATAATATGATATAGCATAATATCATATAATATAGTACAGTATAATATATGTATATATTTGTATGTGTATATTTGATTGCATGCATGTATTTATATATAATATGCATCTATATTCCTATAGAGTTCATATATAAAAAATATGAAACTGTAAAAGAAAAAAAAACACAAAAAATGGAGCACTGACCAAGATGTTAGGAAAAAAAAGACTCAATTTCCCTACAAAACGACAGACTCAGAACCAATTTTAAATTGCGAACATTAACACTAAATATTGGTTATAAAAGCATATGTAAAATAGAGTGACTCAGCAAATATAATGTAAAAGGGTAAGCATGGGAAATCAGGGAAATGCAAACAAAATAGGAAGGTGGAGAGAAATGGAGAAAAGTATTTAAAATACAGTTTAACCCAAGGCAAAAATCAACAAAAATGTACTTGGATTGATAAAAAACATACAGTAGACAATGATGATATATAACTGAATAAACTTTTGTGCTCCATTAAGAGCAACCACATTGGTATTTATGGATTAATCACAGCTCTTGAAGATTGTCAGAAATGGCTGTCAGCTCCTGCATGTAGGTTCCAGTTGGCCTGGGGACCAAGTGCTGGCAGGACATGCCCCACTCTTAGAGCTCGCAGATCACAGGTAGTTCTCTCTTCCACTTGGCCAGGGGGGGGTTAAACCAGTGGGAAGATCCCACATCCTGGTTTACTGTACATTTCACATATTTGTTTTCCTTCACTGCGATGTCAGCTCTGTGATGGTGGGATTTTGTTTCTTTCCTGTTTACTTCTGTATCAGAATCATGCTTGGCAAAATAAAGAATGGTCCCTAATTACTTCTTGAGAATTAAGAAAGGAAGGTTTTCTCCCCAAATTCTCTTCTGTTTTCTGGTCATAGAAGTAAGCCCAATCAGTCTAATCCCTTTCTACCTTCCAGTAGTTAAAGAGAGCTATCACATACTTGGAAAGATTCTCCTCCTCTCCTGTTCCACCTCGTCTTCAAAATAAACACCCCTGGTTTGTAATTTTACTTTTTGACTCTGTCACATGGCCTGGATTTGAGTCCTGTCAGAATCCTTTCTCTGCCTTCTTACTATGTTTCGGTCTATTGACTTCAACCTGAACACAAATATTGAGATCAACACACAATAGAGAAAGTGGGCAGTGTTTCTTTCAGATACCTGGGAATATCAACTATAAATTTAACTCAGCCCATAATGTTCACTTTCTTTAGCAATTCATTTAATCAGAGAGGAAGCTTTGCATATATTCACTTTTCAAGATTGGCAAGTATAAAAGGTGACCAATCTAGATTATAAGTCAGTACTTGATTTTGTTTATTGTAAAGACTTTTCCTTCAAGCTTCAGGAATCCCCATCTCTAATTTCAAGCTCACACAGCTTCTTCATGCTTTGCATAGCAAAGATGGTTTCCTTTTTCTCTTATTATTTAATAGTTCAACCAGAAGATAGCATATTTGCTTTGTGTACAGTGATGTAATCAGACTCTGCTTGTTTTCCATTTAAAATAGTAAAATATCATTTAATTCCTTCTACAAAGCCTAGTTATGCAAATTATTCTGGGAAGCCTGGAAATCCTTTGAGGAGCTGGTGGGCTTCACATTCTGGATGCAGGTTAAAGAGACCCGGAAACAAGTGCATTTTGACTTTTAGGATATGTGAAAAGAGATGCTTAACCAAATAGAGAGAGGAGACAGACCATTGGTATCAACTTGTAGCCCCTGGGAAATGAACATTCACCACACTGATCTCTTATTGCCTCTTTCAGGAATTTTATTTGTTGGCAGCCTAAGGCATGTGCTCACTTTTGTTTTATTATTTACTTCAATCAACAACCTGTTTCATTACACATTATGCACATCTTAAATTGTACCTTGGTTCTGCAGCTGGAGGTGTAACCACTCCCGGTGAAGCCTGCACCTCCATGCTTTAAAATACTGTGCATTTGAGAGAGTGTGAGCTCTCAGCAAATTACTTCCTTTCTCAAATTTTCTTTGAAAGTTTCTCATTTTTATACGAGATTGTGGAGCTTTTGTGGAGGCACTGGGAAGAATTAGACACAGCACTGGACTACACATGTCCTCTCCTAATTTACTTTTAGAAATCAATGACCTTAAAGACTCAGACAACCAAGGCTGCACATTTCAGGTGCACATTTCCAGGAGCTTGCCTTTATCTGCCTGCCCTGATGGCTGCAGGCTAGAGAAGGGTGTTCCCAGGGCTCTGTACCAGGTTCTGGGGGATTTTACATAATGCCAACACATGTCATTTTTATTGACTCAAACCCCAATGATTACATTTGCAATTTAATTAAGGCAAGTTTATTTTTAGAGTTTTCATTTAAAGCCTGGTAGGAAAAGAATCACGTTGTTTCCTCTCAGCACCAAAAAAAGAAACAACAAATCAAAGTTTGAAAATCATTGAGGAAAGGCAGATGGGTGAATGATTCTAGAATTAACATAACATCCGATGTCACTATGGTTTTCACTGTTTGGGGGAAGGATGATATAATGATTTTTATTTTTGTTTTGTCTCCATGATGCCTTTTCTCAAGTTTTCTTTTCCAGCTGACCAATATCTAAAATCCTACCTCTGGCATTTCTGTATAAGGGATATAGAATTGTGGAATTAGGAAATCTAGTCTTGGAAAAAAGCAATAGCTCCTAAGGGACAATTTAGATGCGGCTCAACAATGGAAAACTTGTGACTTACGTGTGGTGGGTAGGTTGAACTCATCATTACAGGTGCAGTAAGCAAAGCTTTGCTTCTTTCTGTAAAAGATTTCCCCCTCCCCTTTTAGAAGCCAGGGTTTTGCCTCACTGTCCTCTTTTCCTTTGTCTGAGCAAAAACCTCCTCTTAAGATTCCAGTAGCTTTTACAGTCAAATGTGTTTTTTGTTTTTTTTTTTCATTTTAAGAATTGCTTCTTATAAAATACAATTGCCTGCCCCTTTTGTAAGGGTAATTTAATGAATCAAAGAAAAGGTTTGAACAGAAAACTTTTCTGGCAGTCCTGAAAATAAAACAATTAGGCACCAGCCTATTCTTTTTCTGAATTATGATGGACCTGGTGTTTTTGGCTGACCTAAAGGAAAACCGAATTAAATGTATAGTAAAGGTGATAATGAAAATATGGGATGTCTAAGTTATCGAAATAAATCATTAGATTGAAAAATTTAATGGGTTGTATACTTCCATATCAAATAAATAAACCTATGTTTAAATTTGCATAGCTCGGAAAAGTCCCTGCCAAGTGGAAGAAGAAAGCACCAATCCACACTCAAGTTCACCTATTATTCTTCTGTCCCCCACTCCCAACACTGCTGATGAATATGAAAATCAAACCCTAGATTCAATTTCTATTTTGATGAAATTAAACTGCATCTGAAACCCACTTTACTTTGGGCATATAGGCAGAGTCTGAAACCATTAGTCTGCTAACTACGGTAGTAAAAGACAATCTTTTTCATTTGCATTTGGATGAATAGAATGCCTATTCTTTGGACTCACCCAATGAAACCTGCGTTTCAATGTAAAGTTTTTGAAAAGTTTGAGTGTGGCTGCAGTCTAACCAGACTTCATGGTAGGAGGTAGGTAGAAAAAACAATGTATTCAAGAGAAATATATTGAAAGACAGGCATCTAGATTTAGAGATAAAACAATGAACAACCACAACAACAAAATTTGTGCTATGAAGGACTTCCTAAAAGGAATCTAAGGAAACAGAAACTACTAGGTAGTAAACAAAACAAAACAAAAAACCAATATAAAAACGTTTTACATTACTGTCCAATGCCAAGGTGTGAATTAGAGCCAGATTTTTATTTAGAACATACGCCTCCTCAGTTCAGTTATTATGTCTCAGATTGAACTTCGCCTTCTCCCTAACCCCACTGCATATATCACTAAGACAAGGCAAAACAAAAGCACTAACATTCCATTGTTTTTTCTCTCTAAATGGCACCATTGTGGATGCAGATGGTCAAAACAGGAATGTGACATTTTTCTTTAACAGGTGCCCTGGTCTTTCTCCATATCCAATGCATCCCTTGTACTTTTTAATACCATTCCACTTTTGCTCATTTCATATCCATGCTACTTCTTTGTATTTTCAACCCCCACATCCCTAGTTAAGATACTATCACTCTTTTCTAAGCCTTGCAGTAGAGCTCAATACGTGTTCTTTGATTACATGACACCTTTTGACAACCACTCCTGTGTCTGGAGAGTCTCCTCGCTGTATAGTCCTGCCTTCTCCAGGAAGGAACCACGAACTAAGTAATGATCTTCATCCAAAACTTTAATGCTATGAAACCCTCCAGAGATCCAGTCAAATGCCAGTCTCTCAAGGAAGCATTCCTTGAACAGCATAGGTTTGGTTTGCAACTTGTTTCAAGTTTTCATCATATCGGATACTTCTAATTCATATTATCCGAATATGATGCAATTTTCTAACATCATGGTTATGTGATAAACATTTGCTTCCTCCAGAACAAAGTGAACCACATAATTGACAAGTCCTTTTCACCACTGTGTCTGTGGTAGTTAGATTCAGTTGTCAACTTGGCCAGGTGAAGGTACCTAGTTCTGTTGCTGCAGACATGAGCCAATGGTACATGAACGTCATCTGTTGCTCATTACATCTGCAGTCAGCTAGGAGGTGTGCCTGCTGTAATGAATGATGTTTGATTTAATTAGCTGGTGCTTAAATGAGAGAGCTCAACATAGCCCAGGCCAAGCAGCTCAGCATACCTCATCTCAGCACTCACAGCTCAGCCCAGGCCTTTGGAGATGCAGAAAGAAATCACCCTAGGGAAAGTTGTTGGAACCCAGAGGCCTGGAAAGAAGGCCAGCAGAGATCACCCTGTGCCTTCCTGCATAAGAAAGAACCTCAGTTGAAAGTTAGCTGCCTTTCCTCTGAAGAACTAGTGAAATAAATCTCCTTTTATTAAAAGCCAACCTGTCTCTGGTGTGTTGCATTCTAGCAGCCAGCAAACTAGAACAGTGTCCTTAGTGCCAACCTGTTGCAGGAACACAGATGTCCTTAAAAGTTTTATTATAATAAACACAAACATATAGACATTTGACATATGTGTATGTATATATATAAACATACAAATAATAAGTGTAAATTTTATTATTTTGTACTGCTGATAATATAAAAACATATTTGTATTACTGGCATAATAGATTGCTAATTTCCTTGTATGTAAAAAAATATTTTGAAAAACCATTTTAAATTATTACATGGTATTTCATTATGAAATATAATCATATATGAATAATGGATGTACTATAAATTTTATGCAATATTTTTCATAATGTTAGTTATGTTTAATAATGGCATTGTCACCCACGAAACTATCAACTATAAACAAAAGCTGGGGGCTTCATAATCACTGCACTTCCCCATCCTTTTGCCACCCTCATTTGAGAAGGTAATCTTTTGTGTTTCATATTCAACATCCCCTTGATTCCCATACTTTATTACACTTTTACTTTAGATTACATTTAGATTTACAGAGCACTTGCATGTTAGTTTGCAAGCTGCCAGAATGCAAAATACCAGAACTGGAATAGCTTTTCTCAAAATGTTATAGTGTTATGCCTTACATTTAAGTCCATGATTCACATTGAGTTAATTTTTGTATAAGGTGTGAGTTTCAGGTTGATGTTCATTTTTTTAGCCTATGAGTGCCCAATTGTTCCAGCAGGAAGTATAGCCTTTTCTACAAGTGTGTTTTCACATTTACTTCAACTTTTGTTGAAAAGGTTATCTTTCCTCCATTGAATTGCTTTTGCATCTTTCTCCAAAGCAGATGGATGTATTTGTATGAGTCTATTTCTAGGTTCTCTATTCTGTTGGGTTGAACTCTGTGTCTATCCTTCTGCAAACACCATACAATCTTGATTATTGTAGCTATATGTCTTAAAATATATGTCTTAAAATTGGAAAATGTGAGTCCTCCAACTTTATTCTTCTTCAGAATCGATTTAGGTTAAATTAATCTTGCATCTTAATATTTTCATCTTTCCCCATTTTATCTCTTGCCTTATTCTAGGGAGGAAAGTTCTTGCATAAGTCCTTCTTTTTCTTGTTGCAACTCTTAAAAATGTTGTTGGTTTTGCCCCAGTCTGTCTTCTGACCACTAGAGGAGAGGTCTGCTGACTGCTGACATCTGACTGCCCAGATTTTTGGTAAACACTGAGCCATTATGGATCTTGGTTACTAAGTTCAGATTTATAAGGCTGTGGATCTTCTTATATACATCCTGGTCCTCCTGTCACAGGATCTTGGTCAGCTTTACTGCTGATTCAAGAAACATTTTCCCAATGGTGACATGAGGTACAGTATGGATTGGGATTTCAATTCTTTCATACCTTTCCTCTTCCTTCTGGCCCTCAATGGAAATGTGCTGGTTGGAGCTCCAAAAGTCTTGTGGACTGTGAAGGGACACTGAGCTCTTTTAGGCCTGTGTGCATTAGAAGCAAGTATAGAGTATCTGGCCAGTCTTTGGGTTTTTATCTCCTATGAAACAGGAAAAAATAAGTCCTACAAAGCCTTGATCCATCATCTGGTACATGGTTTGGTGTGTGAACATCAACTCATAAGCTCTTGATTGACAAACCTGAGGAGCAGGGGTCCCACTTTGAAAAGCTGGAATGGCTTTTAAAGATGGAAATTTAATAAGTTACAAGTTTACAGTTCTAAGCCTGTAAATATGTCCAAACTAAGGCAGACAGAGAAAGATACCTTAACCTAAGGAAGGGCAATGTGTCAGGAACAACTCTGTGAGCTGGGAATTCACACTGCTGGCTTCTGCTGGTCCCTTGATCCTGGGCTCCATTGCTTTCAGCCTCTGTTCCTGTGGGGGTTCCTCACTTTGCTTCTCCCCTGTTGGCTTTCATCTCTTGGCTTCCCTTGACTTTCTCCAGGTTCTGGATTGCTTAACATCTCATGGCAATGTCTGCTGGGCTCAAGGCATCTGTGTCAGCTCTCTCTTTCTGTCGTTTCTGTAGTACCTGTAGGCTCTGCTCTGAAGTTTCTGTTGGCTCTGTCATTTCTCTCATGTCTGTCTCTCTCCAAAATGTTTCTTCTTTTAAAGAATTCCAGTAAGTGAATCAAGAACCACCTGGATTGGATGGAATCATGTCTCCATCTAATTAAAGGACACACCCACAGTTGCATGGGTCACATCTCTGTGGAGATAATCCAACCTACAGTATTGAATCAAGATTAAATGGAATGACTGCCATCACAAGATTGAATCAGGATTAAAACATGGCTTTTCTAGGGTACATGATACTTTCAAATTGGGCACAACTTGTAAATATAGGACAAAGAGTTCCTATATAAGGCCACACCCATTTTTTCTTATTGGGGAACACTGATATGGTACATTTGTCATAACTAATGAACCAATATGAATACATTATTATTGACAAAAGTCTTTGATATATTAAGATTTTCTTAATTCTTACCTAAGATCCTTTTTTTTGTTCCAAGATTTTATCAGGATACCACTTTATATTTAGTCATCATTTCTTTTTAGTTTCCTCCAGATTGACAATTTCCTTAGACTTCCCCGGTTTTCATGACTTTGATATCTCTGAGACATACTGGTCAGATATTTTATAGAAGGTTCCCCAAGTGGGGTTTATGTGAGGTTATTTTTTCAGGATTACACTAGGATTATGGGTTTTGATTGGGAAAACTACAAGGGTAAAGTGCCCGTCAGGTCACATCTTACCACATTATCAATGTGATATGTCACTGCACATATGAAGCTTGATTACATGGTTCAAGAAGTGCTTCTTTCCCTTTTTCCATGCTGTAGTCGCTGGGAAGAAGCCACTATGCTGAGCCCACAGTTAAAGGGTAGGAAGAAATATTCTAACACCTTGAGGGGATGATATCTATATAAACTATTTGAAATTCTTCTGTGTGGGAAATTTGTCCATTCTTCCCCATTTATTAATTTATTAAATCATTTATTTATATCATAGTGAACTCATGGACAACTATTTATACTTATAATCAGATATTACATTACTCATTTGTTGCTCAAGTTATTCTAATTTTCACCTTTGTCAACTTGTTTTTTTCTGTTGGCTCCTGCATCCCTTGGATATATATATGTCCCCATTGTTGTGATATCTTGTTTGGTTTTTTGTTTGTTTGTTTGTTTTTTAGCACTCCATATTTTCTGGTACTACAAAATGCTCTGGGTTCATCTTATATATCTCATGCCCAGCCCAGGGAGCATTCATTTCTTCAAGGATCCCTGTTTCCTTTTATTGGAGAATGGTATTCAACAATGGCATCTGGATGCTGAGTTTATTTGTTGTTACTGGGATGTCATTTCTTCTAGGTCTTTTCAGATGGCAAGGCAAAGACATGTATGTGTGTATACTAACCCATGTAGATACACATTTCTGTATCTATCTATAAATAAATTAGACTAAGCATGACAACTCTAATCCATTACCTCTTGAGTCATTCTACACTTCTCCACTTGCCTATCTACAATTTCCCTCTCCTATAGTGAGGAACAGGGTTTCCAACATCTACCAACTGTTTACTTAATCGTTTACTTCCTGAGTTTACATTTATAATGGTTTTAAAAAGGTTAACCCATAGCCCCAGGGAAACAACTTGACTAACCAGAGTGCAATGTTTACCTATAGTACATTTTGCTGTTGGTCGTACCATCTCCACTTATTTCCAGTATTACTTTGGTCAGAAACTTTTCTCCTATTCTATTTAGTGAGGTGATTTCACACATTTATAATACAGTTAGATTATTTGTCGCAGTCCACATTTCAGGCTAGGTTCTCCAACAACCTATATGAATTTTTTTCAAGCACTAATGTTCACTCTTTGTGTTATAAAATTCTATGGATTTTGATTAAATGCATAGTGTCAAGTAAAATAGTTTTAGCATCCTAAAACATGCTCTGTGCTTCACTGAGCCAACTCTTGGCCCTTCCCATCCCTGTGGACACTGATTTTTTACCATTGCTATAGTTTTACCTTTTCTAAAATGTCATATATGGAATCATAAGTATGTAGGCTTTTCTGGTTGACTTCTTTCACTTACCAATAGATGCTTAAGATTCAGCCACACATTTGTGTGACTGACTAAGTCATTTGATTTTTTTTTTTTTGAGGGGCAGGGAGGAGTGGATGAAAGGCTTTAATGAAGAAGAATGATGTTTGTTTTAATGCATTAAGGGAAAAAAGAGACTGATCCAGACATGCATGGCAGTATGCAACTGAAAGTAGAATGTCTATATTCTGATTCCAGGAAACATTTAACAATTCCAATACATACTTTTTCCTCAGAAGAATGGTGCTAGGAGGATGAGTGATTTTGATAATTCTTTTAAAAAATTTTACAATTCTTAGAAATAGAAGAAAGTGCTGATTTAAATATCTCTAATTTTCAGCAGAGACAACATGTACCCTATGGAGAAGAGGGCCCCACTTGTCCTGACTTCTACATGAGAATGAATTTGCTAAACTATTCTCAAGTTGTCATTCAGTCTGGGATAATGGAAACCTTTAGAACTTTATCATCAGCTACTATTTAAGGAAGTATTTCTGTCTCATCTGTCTACAGAAGTGGATGTCTAGCTCATAAAATTTTTTATTACTGCAGAATATCCCATTCCATAGTTGTGCCACAGTTTGTTTACCCATTCATTATTGAAGGGCATCTTGCTTGTGTCCAGTTGGGGGTTATTATGAGTAAAGCTGCCATAAACATTTGCATGCGGGTATTTCTGTGGACATGTTCTCAACTCAATTGGGTAAATGCCTAGGAGTTCAAATACAGGATTGTAAGTTAAGACAATATTTATCTTTGTAAGAAACAGCTAAATTTTTTTCAAAGTGCTGCAGCAGTATGCATTCTCATCAATATCTAATTAGAGTTCAAAAGCTTTTGTTATTCACAGTTTTGGAGTTTTAGCCATTCAAATAGGTATGTATTGTTATCTCATTTTGTTTTCTTTATTAGATAATTTGTGGGTTTGCAGAACAACCATGAATAAAATTTAGGATTCCCTCATAACAGCCCACCACTGACACGGTGCATTGGTCAGGAACATTTGTTACAATTGATAACAGCACATTTTTATGATTGTACTATTCCCTAAAGTTCATGGTTTAACTTAGGGTTCACTATGTAGCATGGTTCTGTTGATTATTTTAAAGTTTTTTTCTGTTACCATATACAATTCAACTTTTCCCTTTTTAATCATATACTGATATATATCCGTGCTGCTAATTGCGTTCACAATGTTGTTTTACCATCACCACCATCCATCATTCCAAATATGAACCCTGTACATTTTAAGCCTCAACTATCCGTTCCCTTTCCCCACCCTTCCCCTAGTAATCTATATTCCAGATACTGCCCTATGATTTTGCTTATTCTAATGGTTTCAAATCAGTGAGATCATATAATATTTGCCCTTTTGTGTCTGGCTTATTTCACTCAACATGAGGCTTTCAGGGATCATCCATGTTGTCCCATGCCACAAGACTTCATTCTTTTTACAGGTAAATAATGTTCCCTTGTTTGTATATATAAATTTTATTCTTCCACTCCTTGGTTAATTGTTTGCTTCCATCTTTTGGCATTTGTGAATAATGCTGCTGTGAACATTGGTGTGTAAATATCTGTTCCAAACCCTGCTTTCAGTTCTTTCGGGTATATACCTAGTAATGGGATTACCTGGCCCTGTGGTAGTTCTATGCTTAGCTTTTTGAGGAACTCAAACTTTTTGAGCTTTTTGAGGTCTAATTGGTTTAGTGTATCATTCAAGACTTGTACTTCCATATTGTTCTTCTGACTAGATGTTCTATCCATTATTGAGAATGGTGTGTAAAAGTCTTCTACTGTTAGTTTAGAATTGTCAAGTTCTCCTTTCAAATCAGTTAGTATATTCTTTATATATTTTGGAGTTCTGCTGCCTATTGCAGAGAGCCTATAGTTGGATTATATTTAACTTGTAAACAGCATTTAATTAGGTCATGCTTTTTTCAACCAATCTACCAATCTCTGCCTTTTGATTGGGGAGTTTAATATATTTACATTTAAAGTCACTACTGATAATACAGGGCTTTCTTTTGCCATTTTGGTATTTAGCCTTTGTAAATACTATGGCGTTTTTGTCTCTCACTTCCACTAATGCCCACTTTTATATTTATGTGTTTCTTTGTGTTGTACCATATTGAATGTCTTCTCATTTTTATCTGGATATATTTTTCATCTTTTTTCTCTAAGGTTAAAATTTGACATCTTGAATAAATAACAATCACATTTTGGTTTGATACCAACTTAACTTCTGTAGCTTGAACATATATTTTTCCTATCCCCCTCCATCCCCCTACTATTTTTGTAACTTATCATCACTTATATCTTTACAGTATGTCCAAAACATAGATTTATCATTACTTTTTATGCATACGCATTGTAGCACTGGTAGGGAGTTAGAAGTGCAGTGACCTATCGAAATGATACAATTCAATAATACTTGTATTTATAATTACCCAAATGGTTACTTTTACCACCAGTCTTAATTTCTTTATTCTGCTTTGAACCACTGTGTCTTTTCCTTTTAATCTGAGGCATTTCCTTTAGCATTGTTGTAGGGCATGTCTAGTAGTGATAACTCCCTCAGCTTTTCTTTGTCTGAGAAAGTCTTAGTTTCTCCTTCATTTTTTAAAAAGAGTATTACCATATATAAGAATTCTTGGCTGGCAGTTGTTTTCTTTCAACGCTTTGATCATTTCAACTCACTGCCATCTTACCTGTGTGGTTTCTGATGAAAAATTAACACTCAAGCTAACTGGGACTTCCTTGTACATAACAATTGCTTTTCTCTTGAAGCTTTCAGAACTTGCTTTTTGTCCTATGAATTTGATAGTGTGATCAATATATGATGAGGTGTATTCCTCTTCATATTTATCCTATTTGGTGTTCTCCATGTTTCTTGGATGAGCATATTTGCTGATTTTAAGAAGTTACCTGTCCAATTTGACTATTTCTTCTGTGTCCTTCTTTCTTTCTTCTTCCTTAAGGACTCCCCTAATAAATATATTGGTACCCTTGGTGGTATCCCAGAGGTGTCTTAGGTGATTTCCATTTTTAACATTCCTTTATTCTTTCTT
>PVIY010041215.1:0-21806 GCA_004026745.1 Myrmecophaga tridactyla
CTCCCTCACCAGAGGCTCAGGGTGGTGAGTGGAGCCCCATTAGGGCTTGGGAACAGGAGACTGAGTTCTCAGGTTTGTTTTTGAAACAACAGAGCAAGTTAAAGTTCCCGACTATATTATTATTATGGCCCCCCCGCCCCCAACTAACCTGGGCAGTTCCCTCCCTTTCCCAGTCTGAAATGTGAGGTTTGAGTGAAAAACATCCCCCAGAGGCACAAAGGTAGGTTCAAAAGCACACCTGGGTCTTGGGGGGGCCCCCAGGGCACCGGGAAGCAAGCAGGTGAGAAGAGGCCTGGAGAGTCACCTGCTGGAACTCCAGAGGGCACCTGCCATGCTCCCCTTGCCCAGAGGCAGTGACACCCCCTCCTGCGCGCCCCCACACTGGCAGCTGCAGCCCCCCTCCACCCCCCACCCCCGCCCTCCGGGGCAGCCCAGGCCTGCCCAGCCCCAGCTAACAGAAGCCGGTGGCCTTCACCTCTGCTGTCACCACGGAACTGACCTCGGGGGAACTGCGGTGCCTAAAACAACCATATTTATTTCATTGGCCCAGGGGGGAAATGGGAGCCCGGGAGGACGGGGCCTGTCCCCCAGGCCCAGCGGAATACAGGAAAGGAAAGGCGCCCCCCTGCCCTGGGCCGCTGCTGCACCCACGTGTGTCAGCCCTCTTACCTACACAGATATTTTTCTAAATTTCACTGTTTTAATATGGTTTAGCCCCTCCTAGGATTTAAAAAAAAAAATCATCTTTTTGTCACTTTTTTTAATGCATTTTATATTTTGATCACTGCCACACTCTGGTGGGGCCTTTCCTGAAAACCTGCGCTGAAGCGGACTCGCTGGAGGAAAGCCTGTCCAAACCGATGAAAATGTAGAACCCTATAATTCTCTTAAGAAAACTCGCCATTGCTTGGAGATACCCAAAAGAATTCAAACGAGGCTACAGGAGCCAAGGAAAAAACGTCAGAGACTAACATGCAAACTGCCGGAGAAAGGATCTGAGGGTTTGGGGAGGCTGCTGCTGCTAAGCACTCTCAGTTTGCCCGGCAAAGCTTTTCCCATAAATACCACGAAGGGTGCCTCAGCCCACACGCTATATTCGACTTTGGGCTTTTTCACAGCCTTCTAACGTGCACACCACAACCCGGGTGGGCTGCGTGGCTGTGGTGGCTCTGGTTGAAGGCGATTATTTCAGGTTTGGTTTCCACCTCTGTTGTGTGTGCCACGCTCATCTCCTTGTTCCCGGAGATCAGTGGCATGTTGTAACAGCGGATCCGTTGTGGGCTCCACCGAAGGCACCCCCTTTTCTCAAGGCGGGGATACTGGGCTCATTTAGACTCCAAGGGTTACATTTAAGGCACTGTTTTGTTTGCATTTTGATTTTTTCCTTTACTAGAGAAGCTGTAGGTTTACAGGGACAGTCATGCCCACGGAGATACTGGTTTTTTAAACATCTTTGCTGTACTACAATTTTCTTCCATAAAATTCACCCCTTCTGAGGGTCAAATTCAATGCTTTTCAGTAAACGTACAATTGCACAGCCTTTCCCACAATCTAATTTTAGGAACTTTCCATCCCACAAAGAATTCTCTTGCTCATCTGCAGTCATTTCCCACATCTGCCCGGTGCCCCAGGAAATCCGCTCTGCTTTCTGCCTCTACAGGCTTACCTTTCCTCACACTGCAGATAAACATAAAACATGGTATTTTACTTCTTTCACTTTGGAGAATATTTCTGAGGCTTATCTTTGTGGTAGCATGTATTGTCATTCCTTCTTACGGCTGAATAATGGTCCATTGTAAGGAGGTACCACCTTTTGTTTATCCAGTCGCCTGTTGATGGGCATTGGCTTGTTTCCAGATTGGTTCTATTATAAACAATGCCACTGCGAGCATTTATGTGCCATTCTTTGTGTAGACGTAGGTTTTCATTTCCCTTGGGTATAAATTTATGAGTGGAATTGCTAGGTCAGAGGGTAAATCTATGTTATCTTTTTAAGAAACTTGGAAACTGTTTTCCAAAGCAATTTCACCATTTTGCCGTCCCATCCCCAATGGAGGAGAGTCCCAGTTTCTCCAAGCCATGGCCAGCACGTCTTATCATCTGTTTTTGTATTATTTTGGTTGTTCTTATATTCAGTCTAGGAGATGCAAAGCGAAAGCCCATCAACACTTAAGGCTACTAAAAGAAAATACTACTTAATCGAAGGATTGAGGTTGCAGGACAAGTCATCATTCCCTACTAAAAGTTCTTCATTTATTCACTCATACAGCCACTCCACAAATTGGCAAACAGGAGGGAAGCATATTAAATGAGGAGTAACTGTAATAACAGGGTGAGGCTCCCTGAGAAAGCATTATCCGCTGGTCGTGGTAACTGATGCTGCATTATCCACCAGGTCGCTGCATTTACAAGTGACGAAAGGACGAGCTGGCTGCTCCTCAGAAGGACGCGTGGCTGGTACCCCACAATCTTCTAGGGCTTGTGAGCAAAGGGCTGAACTGTTTCTTTGGAGGTTGTAGCTGCATCTGGAGCTCTCAGCCTTTCCTTAACTGCAGAACACTTTGGCAAGAACCCCACCCTCAAATAGTCTGTGCACAAAGATGGGGAAACACTCGTATGTTTATTTTCACTAGCATTTAACTGAAATTTGATGTTCCCTCCTAGGGTTATTATAGAAAAAAAGAATCAAAGAGGTGTGACTAGTACCTTGCTTTCATATCACATTGGGGTTGTTGCAAATATCTCAAAATCATTATTTCGCTCATCACGACTTCAAAATTACAGCCTTTATAAGACCTGCTATGAAATCATGTCATCGAGGCAATTAATACAGAAGCACATATATCATGATTTTGTTCAAATGATGTAATAACTGAATTACAGTAATGGTTGTTTTCTTTATAATTGGAGTGTTTTATTTTCTGCATTAAAAAAAGACAAAAAACATTCTGGAAAGGACCCGAGTGCAAAGGGGTCCATGGTGCAGAAAAGACTGAGTCCTATTTGAATGGTTTATCTTCTCCTGAAATGCCACCCCAACAGCTTCTGCACCCCTGATCCTCTCACAATTCTTTCCTTCAGCTCCTCCTTTAATCTGCTCAGCATCCACCGCCTCTCAAAACCCAGGGAGTTCTGGATTGTTGGACTCCTGCTGAAGGCTGTAATTCCCACCCACACTTTTCTGAGACCCTCTGGCTGTTGGTTTGGGACCGGGAGAGACGCGGGGTGACGTGGGCAGGCTGTGTGCAGAACCAATGGTCTGACTTATTTCTCATCCATGTTTCAAACGTGGGAGCCAAGAAGGGCATGGCAAAAATATAAAAACAGGAAAGATGTCTTTTTGGCTTAACAGTGGCCCAAACTGCTTCTGAACATTTTTTTTTGAAGTAAAATCTCAACATTGTTGCTTATCTTTTGTCCTCCCCTTTCGGGCTGGGTCCTGGACATCACAGACACAGGCTCCTCCTAACAGAGCAGCTGTCTTCTCTGCCCCCCCCCACTTTTCCCTGGAGGGACACTGAGGGGACCCAGCTCCGAGCTGCTTGTGCCATGTTCAGTCGTGGAAGGCCAGCAGCTTCAGGAGCACAAACAGCATTTTTCTTTTCCTTGCTTGCTTTCAGCTACATGCTGTCTAAGTTTTGATTATTCTCCAATAAGGGTAAACTTCTGATGACTTATGATCGTTTGCAGCATGGATTCATTAGCATAAAATAAAGATAACATTGCCTTCCTCCAAAACACAATTTACTGTGTTTATTTTAAGAGGTGAAGGGATCTGATAAGAGGTTACCTGGTCTATTAAGTAGGTTATAATTATGCACACTCATTGCACACGTTGTATTCACTTTTAATAAATTTCATTACCTTGATTAGACCTTGGGGAGATTTTTTGCTAAAATAACCCTGCATAAAAATCCAAACTCTTCCTGATTTGTTCCTGAAAACAAGGGCGCTTATTAGAAAAGCTCTGCTTTTCACGCATTGCACTTGGTGCAGTTACTTAGAACAGCGTGGATGGGTTTAATCGTGAGTGAAATGCTCTGTTCAAAATGCAAGTGTGTAATTTTCCAGATTGGATTGGCGAGATGCTCTCCACATTTATCCAAGGTGAGATTGTTATATTAATTTAGACGACCAAGGCTGGTGGGAAGCCTGCTGTGTGCCTGCTAATGTTCAAAGTGTGGGGATATAGCAGAGACGCAAGCAGACGCGGAGGGACGCATATCCTGTAATGTCTTGGTGATAAGGAATACAAGGAAAACACAGCAGAGCAAGTGGTGATTCCTCGGTGGGGATGGATAGTTTAGATGAGACGGACAGGGGAGGATTCCCCCAGAAGGGGACATGTCATCACTGAAAGCACCTCTAAAAAGTACTGTGAGCAAGACTTACCTGAAAAGGTCTGGCTTCTCAGTTCCTTTCCTTATGGTCCAGTGGTGGGGGCTTTTTCACCATTTTTAGCTAGAAACAACACTAGGCTGGTTTGCTAAAGCTATTGGAATGCAATATATAGAAATGGGTTGGCTGTTACAATGGGGATTTATTAGCTTACAATTTACAGTTCTTAGGCCATTAAAATGTCCAACTCAAGGCATCAACAGAATATACCTGGACTCTGAAGCCAGGCTGCCGGCGTCCGGGAGACTTCTTTCACATGGGAAGGCACATGGCTGGCATCTGCTGGTCCTTTGCTCCTGGGTTTCACTGCTCCAGCTTCTGCTTCCAGTGGCTTCCTCTCTGAGATTTTGTGGGTCTTCTCCCAGCTTCCATGGGGCTTTTCTCTATGAGCGTCTCTTCATTTCAACTCTTTCAGCTTCCACCTCTCTCATACAGGACTCTAATGAGAGGGTTGAGACTCATCTTGAATGGGGTCTTATCGCAGTGGAAATAGCCTGGTCAATACGTCCCACCTGCCGCACAGGGCTGGGTAAAAAGAACATGGCCTTTTTTAGGGCACGTGCAGCTTCAAACCACCACAGCACCCTAGGAGCGCTTTTTTGGCAGAAACATACAACTGAGAACTCCACTCTAGATGAAAAATAAAGCATTCCTGAAAACGGTGTGAATTTCCAGTTCCCAAGGCGGGGACTGGGGCCCACCCAGGGTGGGAAATGCAGAGGGTTTTTATGGGGAACAAGAAGCTGATCTTCACCACTCAGTTAGGGGCACAGGAATGGTAGTCGTCATCAGGGCAGAGCAGAGAGGCGGCCCGGGGCCCTGGAGCTGGGAGTGGGCTCCGGGCGGGGGTCTGCTATGTCCTCGGAGCTCTGTCAGCCTGCGGTCTCCCACCTTAGCCCAAACACCGACAGGTGCCACCAGAGGGCGCTGTACTCCTCTCTCAGTCCCTAAGATTCATTTTAGCTCAGAACCAGAAAAAAAGGGCAGGGAGGCTGCTGGGGGCACCACTTTAAAGGAGAAGGGGGGCTATACGTATACATATAAATCAATGGGGAATTTTCTGTCCAAGACACCCCTCAGAGAAGTATCTGTGAGAGGTGGACGGGTAGGGCGTAAACCTCTTAAGGGCAGGGATTTGTTTCCCTCTCTTGTTTACTGCTGCCTCCCAGCACAGAGTAGGTGCTCCATAAATATTTGTTGAATGGAAGATGGGGTGGGGTGAATTCTAGGCTTTGATTTTGCTATGTGGACCATTTAAATAAGGGGTCAGAGCCAGTCAGCCAGGATGGCGGTGTGAGAAGCTCCAGATGCCACTTCCCAACAGAGTCCTTGAACAACTCGCAAAAACTGGCAGAGCTGTCTTCCTCAGATTCTGGAAAACAATTGAAGGGTTGCAGTAATTGGGCAGATGCCCAATTAAGAAAACTCAGCTTTAACAATGGTAGGAGAAGCTCCTGGTCCCCTACTGGCCTGTTTCCCATTTCCTCCTACAAGGTATGACGCCAGCCTGTGCTGCCGTTCGGGGTCCATGGCCCTGTTAGGAAGGAGCAGAGTCGTCCCTGTGCCCGTACCAGGGCCTGTGTGTAGGACCACTCAATTAGGTGGCAGCCTGAATGCGTGGACCAGGGAACTCATCTCAGGCTCTCTTCCCCAGAACTTGCCCTAAAGGCAAAAGTAGTTTGTGGACAGCTGAAGTTACATAAGAAACAAGTCGAAGAGGCTTGAGATGAAGGATTACCTGCTTTAAATCATACAATAGCGCACCCGGGGGGGGGGGAAGTTCCATTTCATAGAAAGGAGAGGGGGCATTCAAATTCCTGTAAATAGGGGAATTCCTAAGGCCAGGAGTAAGCACAAGCCCAGGACAAGACACAGGCTCAGAAAAGGCAGAGAAGACCTGTACTGCACTTTTACCTCAGGCTGGTCTTTTTGATAGAAGGGCTAAACTCTGAAGGAGAGCATCAGCCAGTACACAGCCAATTTGCAAAGTCTGTGAAAGGTGTTTTTTTGCATTGCTGTTACTGGCAGACAAGGAACTCTCTGTCATATCACTAGCTAGACACAGATTTAAGGAACAGAGAGCTCAGGAACTAAATCCCAGAGGTAACACTTCAAAACATTGAAATGTACAGTGTGCAACAAAAGATTACAAGACAAAGAACCAGGAAATGATGGCCCATCCCAGTGAACAACATTAAAATCTAGAAACCATCAATGAAGAAGACCAGGCTTTGGACAAAATAGATGAAGACTTTTGAAGAAAAAAAGTCCTCAATATGCTCAAGGGGATAAAGGAAAACAGAGAAAGAACTAAAGGATAGCAGGAAAACAATGAATAAGCAATATTAGAATATTAATTAAGAGAAAGAAAATCTTTAAAAGAACCAAATAAAAATAAAGTAGTTTGTTTTAGTCTGTTAGGCTGCTGAAATGCAATATACCAGAAATGGGCTGGCTTTAACTAATGAGAATGTATTAGTTTGCAAGCTTACAGTTTTGAGGCTGTGAAAATGTCCAATTTAAGGCATACTCCCAACTGGAGTAATCTAGTAAAAAAAAGTCCCACCCACAATAAGCTCATACCCACAGGAATGGGTCAATTCTGTGCCGGTTTGAATCTGTGGTGGACCCCAGAAAAATCATGTTCTTTAATCCTCATTTAGTATTGCTGGGTGGGAACATTTTGATTGTTTCCATGGAGATATGACCCACCCAACTGTGGGTGGTAACTTGTGATTAGATGGTTTCCATGGAGATGTGTCTCCACCCATTCAAGGTGGGGTTGCTTCCTGGAGTCCTTTAGAAGGAACCATTTTGGAAAAAGCTTCAGAGTCATGGGAGCCTACACAGCCAGAGACCTTTGGAGATGAAGAAGGAAAACGCCCCGGGGGTAGCTTCATGAAGCAAGAAGGCTGGAGAGAAAGCTAGCAGACGTTGCCATGTTTGCCATATGCCTTTCCAGTTGAGAGAGAAACCCCAAACATCATCAGCCTTCTTGAACCAAGGTATATTTCCCTGGATGCCTTAGATTGCATGTTTCTATAGCCTTGCTTTAATTTGGACATTTTCATAGCCTTAAACATGTACACTTTCAACGTAATAAATTCCCCCTTTTAAAAGCTGTTCTGTTTCTGGTATATCGCATTCCAGTAGCTTGCAAACTAGAACAAACTCTAATAACATTATCCTCTGGATTCCATAAAGCCTTCAAATCATCACAGAGTTGAATACCACAATAACTAAATGAAAAATTTCCTAGAGGGTTTCAATAGCAGATTGGAGTGGCAGAAGAAAGAATCAGGGAAGTTGAAGTCAAAACAATCAAAATGATTCAGGCTAAGGAGCAAAAATAAAAAAGAATAAATAAAAGTGAACCAAGCCTAAGAGACCTGTGGGACACCATCAAGCATACCAATATGCACTTGTGTTAGATTCAGTTGTCAACTTGGCCAGGTGAGCAAACCTAGTCTTGTTGCTGCGGACATAAGCCAATGGTACGTGAACCTCATTTGTTACTAATTACATCTGCAGTCGGCTAGGAGGCGTGTCTGCTGCAATGAGTGACGTTTGACTTAATTGGTTGGTGCTTAAATGAGAGAACGCAACGTAGCACAGCCTAAGCAGCTCGGCATTCTTCATCTCAGCACTTGCAGCTCAGCCCAGGCCTTTGGAGATGGAGAAAGAAGTCGCCCCAGGGAAAGTTGTTGGAACCCAGGGGCCTGGAGAGAAGACCAGCAGAGACCATCCCGTGCCTTCCATGTAAGAAAGAACCTCAGTGGAAAGTTAGCTGCCTTTCCTCTGAAGAACCAACAAAATAAATCCCCTTTTATTAAAAGCCAATCTGTCTCTGGTGTGTTGCATTCCGACAGCTAGCAAACTAGAACTCACTTTATAGAAGTCCCAAAAGAAGAAGAAAGAGAGAAAGGGACAGAGGGAATATTCCAAGAAATAATGGGAGGCAACTTCTCTAATTTAATTAAAGACATGAATATGTATATTTGAAATCCTAATGAATCCCAAGCAAGATAAACATGAAGAGAAAAAGGCCATGGTACATAGTAGTCAAACTGTCGAATGCCAAGGAAAAAGAGAGGGTTTCTGAAAGTTCCAAGAGAAAAGCAGTATTTTTCTACAGGGAGTCCAATAAGATTAAGTGTCAGTTTCTCATTAGCAACCATGCAGGCAAGAAGGCAATGGGATGAAATATATAAAGTGCTGAAAGAAAACAATTGCCTACCAAGAATTTTATATCTAGCAAAACTGTCTTTCAAAAAATGAGAGAGAGATTAAGGCATTCCTAGAAAAACAAAAAGGAGGGACCTCATCACCACTAGGCTTGCCCTACAAGCAATACTCAAGGGAGTTCTTCTGACCAAAAGGAAAGGACACTAGACAGAAGATCGAAGCAGCATTTGAAGAGATATTTGCACACCAATGCTCATAGTGGCCCCACTTTCAATTGCCAAAAGATGCGAGCAACACAAGTGTCCATCAACAGATGAATGGATAGACAACATATGGTATATACACACCATGCGATATTACTCAGCTGTATAAAGGAGTGAAGTCCTGATACATGCTACAGCCTTGAAGACATAATGTTGAGTGAAATAAACCAGATGCAAAAGGACAAATACTGTATGATCTTGTGGATGTGAAATAATTAAAATAAGCAACTCATGGAATCTGAAACTAGAATACAGGTTACCAGGGAATGGGGAGTTGGTGCTTAATTGGTAGAGTTTCTGTTTAGGTGATGGAAAAGTTTTGGTAATAGATGATGGTCATGGTAAAACAATAATGCGGATGTAATTGACACCACTGGATTATCTATTTGAAAGGGGAACGTTTACGTTGTATTCATGCTACTAGAATAAAAAAAAATAGGAATACAACTCAGTGAATCCTAATAGAAACCATGGACTCTAGTTAGTATATAATTATAAAAGATTGTTTCATTGGCTGTAAAAAGGTACCACACTAATGGGAAGTGTTAATAATAGGGAAAACTGTGCATGTGAGGGTGGTTTATGGGAACTTTGCATTTTCTCCATGATTTTTCTATGTATCTATAACTTCTCTAGCAAAAAGGATAAAAAACAAATTTTAAAAATTGAGGGCAGAATGGAATTGCTTCCAACAGTAGAGTGAAGCTGCTACATTTCCCTACTATGACAGCTAGTCTTCCCCTCAACTAGGATATTTAAGGAATTCTTTGCCTTGCCAGACCATTAATCATGTGTAAGGAAAAAATGTAGCAGGACCCAGAAAGTTGACCTCACATCTACGCTTCCCTAGAAAATCACTTAAAGATGAGTTCCAGATAAATGAGGAGGAAATCAACAGAAAGGAAGACATGGGATCCAGGAAACAGTAGATTTCCTTAGAAAAGCATCAGGAAGGCTTCTTAAATTCTTTTCTGGGCATCCACCCTATCACACCCCCCAAATTTCTCACTGAAGTAGCTACTGTCTGCCTGCAAGCCTGCATTCCTCCACCTCCATCCCTGCATCTCTTCCTCCCTCCCACTCCATCCCCCTTCCTTTTTTTCCTTCCTTCCTTTCTTCTTTCCTTCTTCCTTCTCTCTCTTTCTTTCTTCCTCCCTCCCTTCTTCCTCTTCCCTCTCTCCCTTAAGTCTCTCTCTCCTACTATATTTCCTTTCTCCAAACCACCCTGCCCTGCCCTGCCTTCCAGCTGCCCTACCATTGCCCAAGGTGGGCCATTCTAAAGTGGCACAAGTCCCTGATGTCGCTGCTCCCTGACCCCCTACTAACACATCTGCTTTCACCCTGGGGAGTGGAGTTCATCACTCACTGATTGCTTGTCTTTCTAGAAATTCTCCTGTTGAAATTTTGGTAAATAAAATCCTCAGCTGTAGATTTCTCAGCATTTAGGTTGTTTCTAATATTTTGCTGTTCTAAATAATGTCACAGTGGACATTCTTCAACACAAAACTTTGACCTTGCCTGTGACAGTTGGGTTCTGGTGTCAACTTGGCCAAATGATGATGCCCAGTTGTCCGGTCAGGCAAGCGCTGGCCTGACCCATTGCTGCAAGGATATTTCATGGCTGGTTGATGAAAGGGAAGTCTGGTGATTAAATCATCAGTCAGTTGATTGCATCTGTGGCAGATTACATCTGCAATCAACTAAGGCATGTCTCCCACAGATAAGATGATCCAGTCAGCTGAAGGCTTTTAAGGGAGAAGAGCAACTCTTTCACTGCTTCTTCAGCCAGCGAGCCTCTCCTGTGGAGTTCATCCACACCGTTCATCAGAGCTGCCTGCTTCACAGCCTGCCCTGTGGATTTTGGACTCTTCCATTCCCACAGTTGCATGGAGTTCATCCAGACCGTTCATCAGAGCTGCCCACTTCACAGCCTGCCCTGTGGATTTTGAACTCTTCCATTCCCACAGTTGCACGAGACACCTTATTAAATCTCATACTTAAAGATCTCTCCTGTTGTTTCTGTTCCTCTAGAGAACCCTGACTAACACATTGCCTTTTATTATTTTCTTGGGATGGATTCCTCAGTCAGGGCCAATGTGTACCACCAGCTTCTGGGGATGACAAGGAAGTGGGAGGTGGGAAGAGAGGGGAGGAGACCCGAGTAGCTGAGGGACTGTGCTCCCCTTTTCTGAGGGTCTGGGGCTGTGTCCCCGTGGTGAGATGGAGCTGTCTGCCTCCCCACCTTGCAGCTTCCCTCTCCCTAGAGAAGACTAATCACCAGCCGTTATATTTAGAGTGGAATCTCACTTGTATGTGCAAAAAGAGTTGATCCCATCCTAAAGCCTAAAATATTTTTATTTTTATTTTCCAAAATTTCCATAGATTTCAGGAACTGAAAACCAGTCATCCCCCTTTCATTTGTGCACGATCCCATGTCTCCTGCTTCCTACAAGCCTCCCGCAGATTGGCTCAGTGTACGGATGCTAGAGGCAAGGCTGGATGGAAATTTCCCTCCTGCCACTTACTTTGAGCAAGTGAAAATGGGAATATTAATAATAAGGCTCTCCTCATAAAGTTAGAATGAGAATGAAATAAGACAACTTACCTAAAGAACCTATCTCAATACCTGGCACACAGAAATATGAGATAAACATTTGCTATTAGCCTCTCCAGCAGCATTCTTGTTTGTGCCCACGGGATTCTGTTTTCCTTTCCCTTTTTCTGGGTGCCCTGCCTGCATTTGTCTCAACAGTCAGGTCTTTTCTAATACTGCTTTGCTCTTCTCTAACCCACATGACTGCCTTTGTAACATTTCTGCAGATAGAGGTAGTAGGGCAGGTTTCATGTTCTGCCAGAAGCCACTGGCTATTCCCCATAACCTGGCCTCTGGCACAGCCGCCCCCCTTTCCTGGTCCTGTGTTAGAGCTGTCACGCAAGGCCTCTGCTCACACTCTGCATGAATTCAAAAGCACATGTGCAAAGTCAAAAGCTTTGCAGGCGCTTCTCCCTCACGTGCCTGTTAGGGAAACCTCGTTTTAGTGCTACTGCGTTAAAGCATTGGGGCTTTTAAGGGGACCCCCACCAAGTCACAGCTCTGTGCTATCGTGCACTATTCATTCCGGTGAAGAGGGAGAATGCGGTATTTAAACGGGAAGAGTCGGAGCGCGTGTGGGGTGCTGGCATTCCATCAGAATTGCAGCGCTTGGTGACCTAAGTTGGCAAACGTCAGGCGACCGCCTGCCGGTCCTCGGAGGCATCTGCTCTCTGCCGCCGTCAGAAAGCCTGGGCCCTCCAAGGACGGGATGAAGTGGCTTGCCTAAGGTCAAAAAGACTGATTAAAAATGCAAAGGAATTACACGGAAGTGTTACCTGTTCGAGGAGAATGATGTGTACAGCCTACTCTCAAGTGTTTAGAAAATAGATCTATAAATAGACTGACTCATGGATGGAAGGATGGATGGATGGAAGGATGGATGGATGGATGGACAGATGGCTTGACTCATGGATGGAAGGATGGATGGATGGAAGGATGGATGGATGGATGGACAGATGGCTTGACGCATGGATGGAAGGATGGATGAATGGAAGGATGGGTGGATGGATGGACAGATGGCTTGACGCATGGATGGAAGGATGGATGGATGGATGGATGGATGGACAGATGGCTTGACGCATGGATGGAAGGATGGATGGATGGATGGATGGACAGATGGCTAGATGGGTAGATAAAATGATACGGCAAATTTATCTAAATGTTAAAAGTTGGTAGATCTGGCTGTGTGCTCGGGAGGTACATTGGGGTTCTCTGTGTGGGTTTTGTACTATTTTTCCAGCTATCCCGTAAGTTTGAAATTATTTCAAAATAAAATGCTGGAAAAAAAACACAAAAGAAAAAAAGAGGGAAGCCACTACTAATGTTAAATCAAGTGGGACTTAAGGCCAAAAGTACTAAAAGTGATAAGAGGAGTTCCATTTTCTGATAAGAGGTCAAGTCCATGAAAAAGTCACGAAAGCCACAGATGTTTATGTACCAAGCAAGGCAGATAAATGTACAAAGCAGCTATTCCCAGAAATAAAAGAACCCCCCACCACTGTCGTGGGAAACAAGGCAGAGATTGGAAGGATTTTAGTACACAGTCCATAGGAGTATTCTAAGACATGGAGAGGGAACCTGGTTCCCTACACAGAGAGTTTGGTTTTTCTTATGGCATGCTTTCAGTAATCAGTCACGCACTTGACAGCTTTGTAAACTTTTCTAAATACCCCCAGTGTAGAGATTTTACAGGCTATTTTCTTGGACCATAATCCCATAAACTAAAAGGTAAAAAAAAGCAACTGCTTGGAATTTAAGGAACAGTCTTCTAAAAATAACCCGTGGATCAAAGAGAAAATCAAAACTACATGTAACATTATCTAGAAATGAATGACAAGGGAATACGTCCTGTCAAAACCTACAGGGTATAACTAAAGCTGCGGTCTGTGGAAAATTAGAGTTTCACTGCTTTTGTTATTAAAAGTAAATAATAAAAGAGCACAGTTCAGGTTCAAGGCTGACACAGAGGGCCGATGCCCACCCTCTGTCCACAGTGTCACATCTGCTTCTAGAACCTTCTTCGACCCTGACTCTGCTCTGAAATCCATTCTCATTCTTTCTTCTTCCCGGATACCCTCCCTTAACCCAGAAATGCTATGCCTCTAATCCCTGATCCTTTCCTTTCCAGGTGCTCTCCTGCTGGTAACTAGCGAATTTAGCATTAATATGAACTTCAATACTTTTTGTCATCATCTTCCTACCCTAAGGTGATAAGATCCGACTTCTTAATTTCTTACTAGTGAGAATATCAGACTTATTGCAAACTGGAATCTCACTGTCCATTGATAATTATTCACTAGTGATGGCACCGCGTGTGCCTTCTGCAGGACTGGCCTCTCTGCCTCTCTGCCTGTCATTTCAGTGTGTGCTGGAACTCTCACAACAAAGAGGGAAAGAAATTTTAAAACAATGCTGGGAGTGGGGAGGAGGAGGAGGTGTTAGAAGCTACTATTTCCCAATGGTTTTTGTCATTGCTTTGTTTTTTTAAATTTTAGTGATTCTAAGATCCGTAACTGAGCAACACAAGTAGGTACGACTTACTCAGCACCATGAGTCCATGACCCTGGCGACAGATAACTTTTAGCTTCTCTGGGCCTTTATCACTGGAACTGAAAATCAGGCAAATTCTGAGAAAACCCTGCAGGACTTAAAAACACAACTTTTTTTGCATAAGAAAATTGGAGAGGTTTGAGCTGGACATTCTCCTGTCCTTTTCCTACACAAACACTGAGAACTCGAGGGAAGGATTACTCTTAGCTGTGAAAAAGAGATAAGGAAAAATCCCCTCCTGGTGTCTGCAAGCGAAATCTAGAAGCGTCATTAATCTTTTTTTCTGTATCAAAATTTGAGTGGATGTTTTGTTGAGTTAGGGTGTTTTGCTAAGCCCGGGGAAAACTGCTTATAGACTCTCAGGCCCCTTGATTTTTTTTTTCTCAAGGAGAAACTAAATGACCATTGGGTTAAATGAGGTATTTCCTAAATGCCTTCACCCCCCGCCCCCAGGTATGCGTCCGGTACTGGAACAAAACGGCTCAGGGCACCTCAACGTTTTTTATTAGGTAAGGAATGAAGAGTCTGTGGACCCGAGAGGCAGGAAAGGGGGGCGATGGCACTGCTCCCTGCAGATAAACCTTGGAGGGCCCGGCTGCCCGCGGGAATGACGTCAGCTGCGGGAATGACAGCAGCTGCGGGAATGACGTCAGCTGCGAGGATGACGTCAGCCTCGCGCCTGCGCATCAATGCCCAGACGGAGGGGTCATTTCCACTTCCAGCCTGGGGGAGGCTAAAGGCCTCAGGTCCCCCCAAAGCGGCTGTTTAGTGAGAAACAGGGATGTGAACCGGGACCCGGGCAGGTGTCCAGGGTGACGGCCCAGTGGCCCCTTCCCACCCGGGAGGCACCTGGTGGGGCTGGGCCCCTCTGTGTGTGTGTGTGGGGGGGGCCGTGGGAGGGCGCGGGCCGGCCCCCACCCTCTGCGGGTCAGGTCCTGCTATGAGGGGCCCGACGTGGCTGAGACAAGGGGGTGCCCTTCGCTGAAGAACCGCCTGGGACTCAGGAGCACATCATTGTGGGGGGAAGTCGGGGGGTGGGCGCAGAGGGAGCCCCCATTAGTGAGCCGGACCCCCTGGGTGCGTGGCAGCACCCTTGGCTGCCGGGTGTGTTCTGTGTTGGCCAAAGATTTGGGCCCATTTGTTCTCCCTCTGCCGGTTACTTCATGTCCATTTAACTGGAAACCCACCCACCAACTGAAAATGGAGTTTTGTGATTTTGTTGGGCAGCAGCTTTCTGCTTTTAAAATATTGTAAAATGGCATTTTAAGTACCAAGAATGAAAGCTAATGTTAGAATGACATTTATCACAGGCCATTAGTTTTATGATGTCATTTATTATCGTTCTTTATAATTTTGTATTTCTAAGCTCCAAGTGATTGAGATTCCATTAGGCACGGAATTCTGGAGTGGAAGAAAAATCTTCTAGGAAGTTAATCAGTTTTAGAAGAGAGAACTAGCAAAACAAAATGGACAGAGAGAAAACAGACTTGAAAGGAAGAGTTCAAATTGCCCAAAATACCTTGTTGCAAATCCTCAATGAAACTCTGCCAAACATCAAAAACATTAGGCACGTAATACAATTAAAAGCCTGATTTAAAAAAAAAAGTACAAACTTTAAAATGCCCAGGATTTTTAGCATTAGTTTAAAAGTATAACTTCTCCAATGTTGAAGAGCTCTCTCTGTGGGAGAAAAAATCGGAGGAGTTTACACAGTGAAAATAATAAGGGAAAAAATGGTGAAAAGCCCCTTGCTAAGCGATCAGGTAACATTTATTTGTATACTCCCATTTCCAAAGAGGAGTTGAGGTCAGTAAAAGAAGTCGGTGGGTTGTGGTGGGGGGCTGTCTGAGTCCCGCCTACCACCTTTGCCTGTCCCCCACAATTAAACCAGGTTTTGGGACTAGATGGGAGAGGCTGGCTCCTAGGACAGGGTAATAAAGGTGGGCTGGCTCCCTCCTGGGGATGCCTGAGGAAAGACCATTCCCCAGCAGGCAGGGGCCTGCGGACACCTTCCTTCCCCCTTTGCCCCGAGCACATGCAAGCATTCCCTGGAGACAGTGTGGCTAAAGTAGCTAAGTTGTATGACACCTGGCCTTCCCCTGCTGCTCCATCTGTTCCTGGTGGGGTGGGTGGGGGTGGGTGGCAGGGGTCTCTCTCAACCAGGGCATGCAAGAGAGGGAGGAGTGCATGTTGACATCTTCCTGGTCAGGCACGGATGGACACCACTGTGGAAGCTGACCTTGCTTTGTCTCTTCTCAATGTGAGGAAATGTCGTTTTATCCAGTCCCTGTTTGGGTCATATTTTTGTTGGCGATCCTGACATCTGCGAACCCTGGAGTGGGCTGGGACCCCAGGACTGCTGTTTCTGGTGGCAGGTATTGGGGTGCCCTTTGCTGCCCTCCATCTGCTGAGACCCCTCCCCAGCGAGGGGTGTGTTAGGGTTTTCTAGAGAAGCAGAACCAACGGGAGGGATCTGTAAATAAGAGATTATAAGGGTGTCTCATGCAACCGTGGGAATGGAAGAGTCCAGAATCCACAGGGCAGGCTGTGAAGCTGGCTGCTTCAATGAAGGTCTGGATGAACTCCACAGGAGAGTCTCGCTGGCTGAAGAAGCAGTGAAAGAGTCTCTTCTTTCTTAAGAGTCTTCGTCTGATTGGATTATCTCACTGTGGGAGACACGTCTTAGTTGATCTCACATGAAATCAGCTACAGCTGCAGTCAACTGAGTGATGATTTAATACACCAGCCCTCTGGTTTATCACCCAGCCATTAAATATCCTTGCAGCAATGATCAGGCCAGTGCTTGCCTGCCCAGACATCTGGGCATCATCACCTGGCCAAGCTGACAGCAGAACTTCACCATAACTGTCCATCCTAGTCACGTTGGCAGCTGTACACATCACCTTGAATCATGCTAACTTCCAAATGGAACACAATAATGGACATATTTTGCCTAACAATACTCAACTGTCCTGTGTACAACCGAAAACACACTACATCTCTCCAGAATAGAGTGTAAGTCTAACATTCACTCTTAAACTTCATATCCTGTAACTTAAATACCAAGACATGAATAATACAATTAATGACAATACAATTAATGATAAGTGGAAGAGATATTTGCTTATGTACAAATGCAAACATTCTCATAACAAAACTGGGAGGAAATATTCACACCATCACAGATAGTAATAGAGCTCTCTCCTGGGGTTATCATAAGTTCATACAGCACACCATGAGTGAGGACAGCTGTGTGGGAAGAAGTGTCAGCTCTTCAGAGACCTAAGACACTGTCCTGCCTGGAGGAACTCAGCAAAGGTGGGAGAGGATCACGCAAACCTGTTAGAGGGCAGAGCTAAGCTAGGGTCCCAGGCTCTGAGGTCTAGCACAAGTTAGACACAGGACTTTTGCATCTTCTTGGTGTTACAGTCACTTTGGGAAACTGGCAGCTTCTTATAAAATTAAACGTACTCCTACCTTATGCCCAGCAATTCCACTCCTGGGTATTTATTTACCCAAGAGAAATTAAAGCATATGCCCTTGCAAAGACTTGTAAACAAACATTCACTGCATCTTTATTCTGAATGACTCAAAGTGAGAAAAAACACGAATGCGCATTGACAGGAGAATGGAACAACAAACGGTGGTGCATCCAAAGAATGAAAAACTACTTAGCAATAAAAAGGAGCAAACTATTTTTTGCATAGATGGATCTCAAGAGCATTCTGCTGAGCAAAAGAGGTCAGCTCCCAAAGAGTACATACTGTTTAATTCTACATGCATGAAGTTCTAAAACAGCAAATACTTATCTCGAGTGATAGAAGCAGATGAGTGGTTGTCAGGCATCAACAGCAGAGGTGCGGGCGGAAAGTTTTAGGATGATGGAACTGTTCTACGTCTTGAATGTGGTGGTGATTATGGGTATATACATTTGCCAAAATCCATCACTTTATGCAGGTGCAAATTATACGCTTCGAATTACACCTTGTAGAGTTTTGCATTGTTTTTTAGAAAAAGATTTTTTCTGATGTTTGAGAAAAATACAGTTTCTAATACTTGCCAATCACAACATTTCAGGATGTCAGTGTAATGATGTTCAAATGCAATTTAAAAAACATCTTCACGCTGATGTGTGAAGGAAAAAGAGTTTTTTCTTCCATCTAGGAGAAGGAGGAAGCAAGGCGATCAGTCAAGGGAGCCCTTTGGACCACTGAGCAAAGAGGCCCTGAGGTGACCCAGCCTCAACCAGCCTGTAACTGCAGCTCCCAATCCTGCACCTGGTCACCCCAGATTCAGGTGCAAGGTGAATGGCCTTGTTGCTTTAAGCCTGTTTGGGGTGGGCAGTTGGACAGCATAAGATACTGGAAACAGCAGATGAGATTTTCCATTTTAGCAAGGCTGGGCGCTGCTTGCTGATACGAGAAAGAGGGAGCGCAGGTTTGAATTGCCGTCTTAGGCCCTTGGGTGCCACCCCAGTCCTCTAGGTGCACCTGGGGCGCTTGACTGCTTGCTCCACCCAGCCACGGGTGAGGACTGTCCCTGCCTGGGGCCTGCCCAGCTGCAGAGCCAGGCCTCACTCGGCCCCCCTGAGAGCATGCTGCCTCTGCCTCCGCCAGGTGCCCTGGGGTCCTGCCTCGAGGCTCCCGGGTTGCTGCAGAGGTGCTAGAGTCAGCAGGACTTGCCCAGCGAATGCACACGTGCATCCCGCATGGGCTGGGGAGCAAACAACCTGTGGGCTCGGGGTTCCTGTGCCAAGCCCAGATCTGTCTTTTAGTGTTCAGACTCATATATCCAATTGCCTTCTGGAAACTTCCACTTGAATGTTCCCCTGGTCCACCAGATTCCCCAGTCTTTCATGGAAAGGCATCATCTTTTTACACAAACAACACTATTTGTCCTCATGGTTTCCCATTTCAGTGAAGTGTATCATCATTTACTCAGTTGTTCAAGGCGACTGAATCTCCTTCTTTCTCCATATCTAAATAATCCATTAAATCATGTCCATTCGACTATGCATCTCTTGAATCTGCCCACAGTTTTACAATCCCTACTGCCAATGCCTCATGCTAAGAGGCAATTGAAAATTGTCCCGAAAGGACCCTGGGGGTTTGTTCCAGGTGGCTTGCTGGGACTCAGCGGGAGCCGAGTGGGATCAAAGCTGCACCTCACATCCCAGCTGGAGGGGCTGCTCCAGCACTCAACCAAATCCAAGATTCCCAGTTTGGGCCGCTGGCTTTCCCAGGCCACTCCCAGGGAGCAGGCTGCTTCTCCTGGGAAAAACCCTCTGTGTCCCCCAGGCTGCCCCAGCCCCTCAAGCCTCTCCTTAAGGCTGAGGGATCAGGGTCTCTTCCTGACCCCTCACTTGGGAACTCTCCCAATGAAGCCTATTTCTTAACCTATGACGAGCCTGGTGGCCACACAAGCACACAAGCAGATGTTTAGTTTTGATTTTGATACTGGGTTGCCAAGTGGAGTTATATGGATATGACTGTTTACTTTTGGTCCAGATTTTTGTCCCTGAAAAGTCTTAGTGGCTGAAGCACAAGGCTGCTCACAGAAATCTGCAAAGGGCATTGCAGGGTGGGCCACGGTGGCTCAGTAGACAGAGTTCTCGCCTGCCAAGCCGGAGACCCGGGTTCGTTTCCTGGTGCCTGCCCAAGCAAAAAAAACCAGCAATAAAGTCATCGCGATCTCAGGCATGAACACCTATGCCTGAGAAGATGCAACCGTGAAAGAATGGAGGTAGTCACACCCCACGGTGGGGATGTCAATGGGCATAACTGTCCTGGAGAACAATTGGAGAACATCAACACATTTGAAGACTCACAAACTCCATGTTACACAACTCTCTTGCTCAGGTCTAAGAAAGATTCACACTTGGGGCAGTCTTTACTCTCATGGACGAGGAGAGGGGCCCAGAGAAGGCAGCTGGGTAGGTGCCAGCGTCTGCCCAGCGTGCTCGTCCTTGAGTATCCATTTGGCTAGCTCATCATCTCCTTCAGGTGTTGGTTTCACTCCTGCCTCGGTGCCGCCTGCCCCGACACGCCACGAGGTAGGTTGAGTGAGGGACCCTTCGAGGTCCTCATCCCTCGGCGTGTGAATCCATTTGTAAATGGGACCTTAGCTAAGGTGTGGCCAACTGAATCAGGGTGGGGCTGGGTCCGCATCGCTGGAGGGCCTGACCAAGAGAGGAAAATGGAAGACAGGAGTCAGGGAAGGCCGCTCAGGAAGAAGCCGGAAGTCAGCAGAAACTGGAAGAGCAGATGCCAGGAGAGCAGGAAGGCCACGTGACGGAGGCAGAGGTGAAAGCCCAGGAGAGCAGGAAGACCATGTGAAGGAGGCAGAGGTGAAAGCCCTGGAGAGCAGGAAGGCCACGTGAAGGAGGCAGAGGTGAAAGCCTGGGAGCCCTGAGGACTGCACTAAGGCAGCACCCAAACACCACAGGCTTTGGGGAGAAGGCATCGCCTTGATTTTAGACTTCTAGCCTTCCAAACCATAAGCCAATAAATTCCTACTGTTAAACAAACCACTGTGTGGTATTTGTCATAGCAGCCTCGCAAACTAAGACGCTCCTCCCCATTTAAAATGACAACCCAGATCGTTTTACATCCACGCACTCACCCAGACTTTTCTTTTCCTGGTCTGGTTTTGTTTTGTTTTTTAAATACTCATCAGCTTCTAAGATAACTGCATAATTTATTTTTGTTTATTATCTGTTGTTAATTTTCCCCTCCTAGAACATGAGCTACACAAGGGCAGGGATTGCTGCCTATATATTTTTATTTTACTAGAAGAATATCTGGCATCAGACAGGAGCTCTGAGTATTTGATGAATGGCTGGCCAAAAAAATAAAAAAACAAGAAAACAAAAGAAACAATTTTAGGAGAATGGATGGATGAATACATTATGGCTTATTAATGCCGTGGAAATACTGTACAGTAATTAAAATGAATGAATTAGATCTCCAAATTTTCATATAAATAAATCTCAAGATGATAAGGTTGAGTAAAAACAAAAAGCAATTTACAGAGTATACATACAACATAATACCATTTTTCTGAATGATAAAATCTCATGATGTCATGGGAATCCACCACAAATAGTAAAAACATAGAAAAATGCCCAGGAATGGCCCTGATCCACTTCATGAGAGTAATTGCCTCTGAAGGTGAGGAAGGAAGGGGTAGGGGTGGGCTATAGCTGGAGACAGAAACTTAACTATTTCTATTTTTTTCTTTAGAAGAAATGTCATTTTAAAAATATGGCAAAATATTAAGATTTGTTACAGCTGGTGATAAAGACAAAGGCCTCTGTGATGTTCTTTTTTGTACTTTTTGGTATATTTGAAACATTCAAAACTGGAAAATGATGATATAAAATAGCAATGAAGTAACAAAATAAAAAATTCAGACTAAAAGGTGAATGATGGAACTGGTAGACCGAGAGAGGAAGCCACCCCAGGGCAGGCACTCTAGAATTAATGATGAAATAACCTCACTGCTCAGGGGCTTAGATTTGCCACTGACCAAATTACTCTGATGGTTTCATTGGCAGAGGTCCCCAGATATTTCCTTCTTCTCTTCCCCTGAGGCCACCTCCTTAGCCAAGGCCCTCTGCGCCTTCCGGCCGGCATGGAAATCTGGAAAGAAAGCATGAGAGAAGGAGGGGGCTTCACAGGGGAGGTCTGTGGGAGACTGGCCTCCAAGTTCTCCTGGCACATGCCTGGCTGGGCTGGAGAGCTGACACTCCTTGTGGAGGTCAGTGGGGGCTGGCCTCCAAGTTCTCCTGGCACATGCCTGGCTGGGCTGGAGAGCTG
>PVIY010041216.1:0-21792 GCA_004026745.1 Myrmecophaga tridactyla
AGCTGAAAGCAATGATACAAACAGACATTTTCACACTGATCTTTATAGCAGCATTATTCACAATCTCCAAAAAGATGGAAACAAACCTAATGCCCATCAACAGACGAGTGGATCAACAAAATGTGGTATATACATATGATGGAATATTGTGCAGCAGTAAGACAAAATGACGTCCTAAAGCACATGACAAGATGGATGAGACTTGAGGACATATTGCTGAGTGAAATTAGCCAGATACAAAAGGACAGATACTGTATGATTCCACTTTTATAACCAGCATAAAGGTATAATCAGAGGCTGATAATACAGAAAATAGGGCACTTAGAGATACATAGAAGCTAGAGATGGGTGAACTGTTAGCTAATGAGGTTGAGCTCCAATGTAAGGGAATAGATAGGAGCAAAGGTGATTCTCTAGTGGGTCTAGAAGTAATATTACCATATTGAAGATGAACAAGATTGAAAGGGGTTGTATAGACTTATGTGTCCCACTGACTCACACTAGAAATATGAATTAGTTCTCGCAAGAATTACTTCAAAGATATGATTCTTGTATAAAGAGTGTTTAAGTCCAGGGTACAGGGGGAAAACTGCGATTGCATGCTATGATCTATGTTCAAAAGGAAACCATCAGCACTACCACAGCAACAGCAGAGGTAAATAAGGGGGAGGGAGGAACAAGACTTAAGAGGAGGTTTAGATTTCTTATTTGGTGAGGGTGTATTTATTGGTTTTCTATCTCTTGGGGACAATGAAATTATCTAAAATTGAGAATGGTGATGGACTGTGGACTTTGGGCCCTCTACATGATGCCCAATGAATGCAGGTGGCTGAAGGACGCACTGATGGAGAAGTAGATTGGCGAACGATGGTGTATACTTATAAACGAAGGTTGTGCTACTATAAAAAGGCATACAATATGTGAATGAACATGTGGGACATCTGGTGAGACAAAATAAACTGAAACAAAAAAACAAGAATGGTATGGGTACCTTTAGAAAATGCTTATAAGAAAATGGGCCTAGATTGTAAGCTTTTAGAGCAGACACATTAAGTCCGGAGTGGTGATTATTATTTCTGGATTTTGAGAGGCTGTTTTGTATATGTAATCTGATATTCAGAGATAAGGATGAAGCTGAATAGGTTGGGGTTAAAGTAATTCAGAACATAGGGGTAAGGAAGACAGTGTCTATATTTTAGAACCGCACATACTCTTTGAGACCGATGGAAGAAAGGTTTATTTGATATGGAACTGAAATTTTCTGTAGTGCATAATCTAATATAACCTATCTGTATAGCTCATTTGAACAACTGAAACACAGGAAGCATAGAATAAGAAAGAGGTCCTTTAATCTTGTATATACTACTGTAATGCCTGGAAACATCCTAGAGTATATTAAGCAGATAATCAAAAAGTATTGGCAAAGTTCCTGAGGGAGGGGAGAAAGACTATGGAACTATTAAACCTTATCATCAGAGAATCCCCTGATACTGTGTCAAACTTTAGGGATACTCAAATCAATAGGCCATGCCTTCGATCATGAGGCTTACTCTTGTGAAGATTACGTAGGTAGTAGAGAAGCTTAGTTTACCTATAGGCATGCCTAAGAGTTACTTTTGGAGGACCCCTATTGTTGCTCAGATGTAGCCTCACTCTCTCTAAGCCCAACTCTGCAAGTGAAATCGTTGCCCTCCCCCCTACATGAGACATGACATTCAGGGGTGAAGGTTTCCCTGGTGACGTTGGAGAGGATTCCCAGGGATGAATCCAGACCTGGCACCATGGGATCAACAATTACATCCAGACCAAAAGGGGGAAAAGAAGTATAATTAATAAAGTATCAGTGGCAGAGAGAGTTCAAATAGAATCCAGAAGCTACTCTGGAGTTCACTCTTATGCAAACTTCAGGTAGACCTTGCTACCTATCATAACCTGCCAACCCCCAGCCAGGACCATTCCAGCCAATCCTAAAGAACACCTAGGGCAATATATAAGATTCTACAAGGGTCACAGGCACTAGAGTAACTTTCCAGAAACCTACCAACACCAGGTAGGTCCCTGGCCCAGATAAGTCCTGAAACCTAGCCTAGCTTCTCCAGAACATCAGATAGTTCCATCTCCCTATCCCATATTAGTGACAGACCCTTCAAATATCAAAAATTTAGAATTGCCACAGCCCAAACAATGCCAATGAGAGGTATGGCAAAATCAAAGGTGATGGCAAAATTATACATAGAAGATAGGACTTAATAAATGAATATGAATGCTGAATCATTAAATTGATATCTCTTTTAGTCTCCAGTATAGTGGAAGTAAAAACCTAAAATTGGGAAATTGTAACCCATGTCAAAGTCTGAAATGTTTTCTACAACTAATTGTGGTGCTGTGCTTTGAAATTTATAGCTTTTTTGTATATATGTTATTGTTCACACAAAAAGAAGGAAAAAATGTCGATTGTGATAATAAAAAAAGTATTTAAGACCTCTAGCCTCCTATATTCTGGAGCAGCTAGAAGGAAAAATCTGAGAGGATTGTATAGTAACCCATGACAAACTCTGGAATCTATCCTGTAACAAACTATTGCTTTTTTATTTCTTTGTATAGTATGTTATACTATACAATAAAAAAAAGTTTTAAAAAAAAAACAACGAAAAAAATCCTGCTGTTTAGTCTCACAGTGTCAGTTAACAGCCATGTGTGCCTTGCCAACAGAGAGCTTCTTAGAGTTCAATATTAAGGCACTTCAAAAGCCTTTCCTAGGAAGGTTGCCATGGTGTGCTCCCACAAGCATTTGAGAGAGCCCTAGAGAGCACTGGTTTGGAAGCCAAGACTGCTGGATCAGTGGTCTCCTAGTTACAGCATTTACTCCTTGGTAGTCTGGGCCAGGAGTCAGTGAAAGGTAGGTTTAGACTGGGGTAGGGTCATGGGGGGAGTGTACGTCACAGAGACCAGAAAACCCCAGATGGGCCCTTAGGATGAATAAAGAATAGGTTTATTTCATGGGGATGTCCCTAAATAGGGAAGTAACAATACTGTGTGTATGCTATCTCATGGGATTCTAGAAATCTAGATTGGGCCACCAGATGAGGATTGTGGATTTGTTTATTTGTTTTCTGTATTTATTTGTTTCATTTTTGTCCATGGTTTAGTCTCTACCTTTGCCTTCATGTGCTCTGAAAACTGTCAGGACTATCTCAGTCCTGTTTGTTTTCTCTTTATTCCTCATGAGGGAGTAAAGAAGCCTTGCCAAGAAGAGAGTTGAATTAATGTGGAATGATTTTGCAAAGGCAGACTGATAAAAGACAAGAGTCCAATACCCTGATTGTGACCTTCTTTATTCCATATGACTTTCTAAGGAGTCCTAGTGGGAAATTTAGGACTAGTAGGTTATTTGTTAATATATGTCTGGGGTATTAGTTCTATGGTAGCTTTTTCTTCAAGGGAAGGCCCATTGGCTTCCTTTGCATGGATGTAGGGATCTGTTTGCATTTCTACCCATGATGGGAACTGTACAAAGCAAAGGCTGGGGTTTTAGATCACCCCACAGGGCTGGGTAGGTTTGTAATATGAGAAGACCATGTTAGCCCATTAGTTCAGCTGTAGCCGGATGTGTTTTACTGGAATGGAGCTGGTAGGGAAGAGCTACTGGATTACTCAGTGTGATTAATTGAGAATTGAGGGTTTGGGGCTCACCAGTCAGTGGAAGGTGGCCAATATCCCTGGCTCAGAGTCTGGACCATCACCAGGGCCAGCCTCTTCAGACCCAGGCTTTCTGCTTGGCCTGAACTCCAGAGGCCTTTGGACCCAAAAGTCTGGAGCTAATTTCCCTAAAAAGCAAGTGGAAGACAGAAATGTTGGGAGGAGGCTGAGGCATGGTGACTCTCAGCTGCTGAACCTCTTTATTTCAAAGGTGTACTAATGCTTAATATGGGGAAAAAAAAATCTCTGTTCTTGCTGCATGTGTGCGTAGTAAGAAGCTGGCTTTTGCTTATTGCTGTCTGGCAAGATCAAGGTCTCCAAGACATCTCTGTGGTTATTCTTGTTAAATTTATGACTGGAGAGCTTTCTCCTGAGATGGAACTTGGCAAAGAGTAACTCTCAATAAATATTTGTTGAACAATGAATAAATAAATAAATGAGTAAAACGAGCCCCACAAACTGTGGGCAAAGTCAGACAGAATAGAATTTTATCTGGTCTTTCTTGCTTCTCTCTCTTTTCTTCATTCTCTCTCTTACTTCATTATCATTTCTCATCTTTCTTTATTTGTATATACTCCTAGCCAGACCCTATTTTCCCTCATTCTTCTCAACCCCCTTCCTCTCCACCATCAAACACTAGGGAGCTTACATAGGAAGACACCTTTAACTTAGATTACCCTTCAAGAGTCCAGCTTCCTAAGTAGGTCTGTTCATCCCAAGGTACTGGGAGTTGATTTTGAAACTTAACTTTCTCTTTGTTTACCCTAGCCTTGTGGCTCTGTAGTCTTCCTCTTATAAAGTAATGCACTGAGAGTCATGAGGTCTGTGTTACTGTGTGGGTGCTGGTACACGTGGGCAAATGACAACCTCCCTGTGAATTAGATTCTCTGCCTGTGAACTGAAGGGCTGGGCTAAATGGCTTTTGTGGTCCTTTCTAGCTCTAAGACTCTTTAACTTTAAGAGCTGCATCCACTGGTATGCACTTTGGCAATGCAAATATGTTTAGAGTTAAAGTATACTTAGAGGAGTTTTGCACAATCAAACAGTTGACCACAGGTCATGACTCCCACGGGAAGGGGGAGGATTCAATGTTAGACCATATTAATCTCAGACACTGGGAACTTGAAGATTATATTCAAGAGGTCCAAGGGTTGTGTATGTGTGTGTGTTATTAAATTTCCTTAAAACCACACAACCACATACTGAATGAATGAACATGGAATAGTTATTTTATATTTGTGCAATACTTTTAGCCCTCCCTTGAAAAGCATACTGAAAGAAAAAGGCTATCGAGTAAGATCCCAAATAAACCTATTTTCTAGTAAGCAGAGGAGGGACCTAGTGGTGAGATTTGAGGGGCAGTAAATACTTGCTCCTCTCACTGACCTGCCGTGGTGCCTAGAACTTTTATCATTAGGAAAACTCCCTGGTATGAAGACATTGCACTCCTGGAAGACTTGATTAATCTGAAAATGTTATTTCACAGAACCTGAAAATGTTATTATCTCATTTATCTTGAGATAAGATATATGCTTTTTGGATTATTGAATTCAGTGATCACCTCTCTGAGGACCTAAGATTCCTGAAGCTTTATTGTGGGTCTTGAGAAACAATTAGATGGATAGGGCTCATTGTCCTTAAACACATAGTCTAGAAGGAAAGACAAGGGTACCCCGCTGATGTATCAGAAATTCTACTGATAGACAGATGATGTGGGGAGTATAGGAAGAAAGGAGCATTTTGCCCAAAGGGAAGAATGTGGTCAAGGGGAAGACAGAATGAAACCTTATGATGTGTTAGGGGAATGTATTCCAGTGTGATTGGAACAAAAATAGCATGAGCTGAAGAGGGAAGGAGAAGGAAGAGGTTGTTCATAGCTAAATGCTGGCCTAGGGAGTTTGCTGTTTGCCATAAAATGGAACCCACTGAAGGTTTTTGATCCAAGGACCAACGTGACCATAATTGTTTTGGTGTAATAATAGCTATGCTAGTATGTTACTTTGTGATTTGTTGAAAGAGAACTCAATGGCAATGTGCGAATAGAATGGAGAGGGGTAAGGACTAAAAATGTGAATACCGGCTAATACAACTGTTCAGATGGAAGATGGTAGAAACTTGAACTAAGGAAGTGAAGGTGGGTATGTTAAATTGTCTTCGTTGTACTTCCATGTTTGTTGTCTGTTTCTTTCCATCCTCTTACTACTCTATAGACTGCATCATATGGGATCCCTTGCCCTTTGGCTCCTGGTTGAGTTTGAACCATGTGAAACACTGCTAGGAGAGGGATGTGGGAGGAAGGAAAGATTGTGGTATTTATTCTCTGATTTTCTCCCTGTTGGGCTACAGTTTAGCAGTGGTTGGTTCTTCTACCAAGGGCCATTGCTTCTGTTCAGAGCCCTCTCCTAAAGCCACAGTTCTTGTTGTATATTAGTAAGTGCTCCCTCCCCATGCTCTTTTAGGCCACTGGATACTAATGAAAACCTGCTGTTGGTAGCCCTAGGGTTGTCTTTAAACCCTGCCCCAAAACCTGTGTAAATACCCCTTTATGAATCCAACTGTAATTATCCCCATTTGAGTGTGCCACATGTTTCCTGTTGGGACCTTGACCTGCACAGTGTGGATAGGAAGAAGAAGACAGAGAAGAGAGACCTGAAGAGGTAGAACTGAGAGATCCTGATAACCAACAGGTCATGAAGGGTGGTAAGGATGGAGTATTTATAGAACATGCTGAAGTCTTTGGTTTGGGTTACTGGAACGATGGGAATGTGATAAGAAGGAAGGATGGATTCTGTCTGAATATATTGAGTTTAAGGTATCTGTGGGATATGGTGGGAAGATGCCCAGGAGAGCTGAAAATGTGGGCCTACAGTTCAAAGAGATGTCAGAGCTGGGGTTAGTGCGCTAAAAATCTTCTGAATTAGATGGTAATTGAAGCCCTAGGAACTGATGAACCATCTCAGGAAGAGACAGTCAGAAAAGGATTGATGACTGAAATTTTGCAGTGTTGTATAGTGAAAGGGAGGTGAGACAGAGAGGCCTGGGAGTAGACCCCATAGGCTGATTCTTCACCAACAGGCAAGAACATGCCCCTAAGCAACTGTGATGCCATACAGGTAGATTATGATGGGACCAGGGTTCTGCTCAGTGTGGAGGCCCAGGTACAACCAAGCAGTGGGGTCTCCTGGGCAGATGGGTGGGGGTGGAAGAGGGCAATGGAGACATCAGAGGAGACCACGAGGTACCAAGGAACATGGGAAATGGGAGCAGAAGTCAAACTTAGCTTACTTCATTGGCATGGCATTTCAAATATTATTACTTTCTTATCTGGACCAAATACAGAAGCTTTATCATTTCAAAGTACTATAGATTTAAACAAGATCTCATTTTACGGTATAAGAACGAAGCTGGAATTTCAGTGAAAGAAGAAATGACAACAGGAAATAGAATCATTCATGTGGAAACATCTTAAGGGAAACACAATGCTGGTCCTGTGTTAAAAATGAACAAGAAGGTTAATGAAAGCAAGTGTCATGATGGTTTCAGCCAACATTTGGAATTACCCTTGTAGTGTAAAGGGTGAAATACACCACTTCTGAAATTTATTGCTAATTCTAGAGAAGGAAGAAGGTGCAGTATTCTCCAATACCCCCTCCCCCCCACCTCCAGCTGTGATTCTTAGCTTTTTGGGTCACAGATCACATCGAGTAATTGAAGAAGGTTTTTCTTTCCTCAGAAAAATGAATGCAAACACACTTATACACACATACAATAGCATCCAATCTTAGGGGTCCTAGAAGTGACCTTTTTAATTATTTTTTAAAAATATTTTTACTGAGAAATCTCCACACACATGTACTCCAACATGATCTGTCTTCTTAATCTTTGTATGCTGATGCCTAACAATGGTAGCTGCTCAAGAAAATATTAAGTGATTGAGCAAATAAATGAGTGATACATTATATCTGTACAAGATCATGGTCAAACAAAAACATCTTAGGGAAAAATAGGTAAGGTATTAGTATTCATTCATTTCAATTCATTTAGCATGGTGGTCATCAACTCTGCATATTACAATCTCCTGGAGGGAGAAGGAATTGAAAAAAATATTGACACTCTGGCCACACTGAGACCCACTGAGACCTGAGTATTAGTATAGTTTAAGAGCTTTTCAGATAATTCTAATGGCAGACAAGGACAAAAATCAATGTAACCAGTTAAGAGCTGTATCATTAGGTAGCAAGAAAAGATATGAAAGTATGAGTATGGTAGGTAAATTTTCATGGAGGAAATATTCCTGAACATAATGAAAATAACCATAATAAAAGTGATACTCTCAATTACATAGCACATTATATATCTCTTTCATATGCCTGGTCTCATTTGAACCCCAGAGATGCACTGATAGTTAAGCCCCGCATGTATGGGTGAACTTCCTCAGGTCAAACTGGGATCAGTCATTGCAAACGCAGACATTCCAAGTTTAGTATGTTGTTCTTATGAGTTTGCCAAACTGCTTCTCAGAGGATAAGAGCAGAGGTTCTCATCCCCAGAGAGCCAAACTCAGAAAGTCTAGAGTGCGACCTGGGAATATGCTGTTTTACAGGCCACTGAAGGTGATTCTATTTCAAGGCTAGGTTTGGGAGTCTCTGGTCTAGAGTAGATTGGGGGTGGGGTGGAGGAAGGGGAAGCAGTCACAATCACCTGGGGAAATTTTTCAAAATATGCATACGTGGGTCCCATCCCAGACTGTGGAATCAGGATATAGCAGTGATGAGGGATGTACAGAAAGTGCTTGATTTGGATACCACTCTTACCTCAGCTGAGAACCGACAACCATGGGGCCCATCTTGGGGGTCTAAGCTAGGCGGCATTGCAGACACTGTTAGGGTTGTGGCCTTTGACATGCCAGAGGCCAAGGGACCAGGCCCTGGGCAGATACTGGGGTGGGGGATTAGATACCAAAAGTATGTGGGGGGCACTAAGGGCAGGTGGTGATGGCATAAACAAGCTTTATGTACCTCTCTCTTTTTTTTTAAATTAATTTAAAATTTAAAAAATATATAACAACAAACATTTTTAACATATGATCATTCCATTCTACATATATAATCAGTAATTCACAATATCATCACATAGTTGCATAGTCATCATCACGATCATTTCTTAGAACATTTTATGCACCACACTTTTGCCTGGTGCTGGCCCTGGTAAAGAATAACTGGAGCTGAGGTCGAGGGGACAAAAACAGAGCAGTTTCCAAATCACTTCTGTTTTCCCCTCATATCGGGCACATCTGTCAACCCTGAAACTCCCAGGTGCTCACCACCGCTGTGCTTTGCACATGAAAACCTGAGTGAAACCACTGTCAGAACAGCAGACACTACTCCCACAGGATCCTGGCAGCAATTCAGAAAAAAACGTCTTTATTGGGCACACGGAAACAAACAGGGTGATGCATATGTTTAGGCCATCAAAAGATACAATGAGTTAGCAAGTTTGTCGAAAGGATGCCTATCCTGCTGGCCTGTGAAGGAAGGGATAGAGAACTCATAGTTAATCATTCACCTTCCATATAGGAATCACTCCATAACCGTAAGTTATTAGCATTCTTTCACCTTATTCTCAGTGTTACGCTTTTTGGATTACAGATTTCTTGGATGCATTTTGGGTTTTTTGGTTGTGTGCATTAGTGTAGACCCCCTTCTGTGATAGTGCTGCAGGATTATAAAAACACCTAGTATTGTGTAGAATTCCAGCACAGAATTCAGGACCAACTGGACTGACCCATCTTTGGAAGATTTAGAAGCAAAGAGAAGGCCATGGTCCAAAGACTTGGCAGGAATTTTCCTACTGATTGAAGGTTTGCTCTGGGATGCCGTAAGCAAGTAGCAAGCACTGATATGGGAAGAGTAAGAGAGAAAGTGAGAGTGAGGTTTGTGTGTGTGTGTGTGTGTGTGCATAACAGCCAAGCAAGTTCAGCCTCGCCTGATATTCTATAACCTCTCCCCTTGGAATCTTGGCAAGATTTCTTTTTAAACAAGTGATGCAGCCAAGTCCCCCAAGGTGACAGGTTTGCAGTTGTCCCTTTGGATATGAAAAGAGGGAAGAAGGACAAAGTGATTCTCACTTGTTCTATCGTACATATAATTTCCAAATCAATACCAGGACTCCATATCTTTGATAATTCCATCTTTTTGCATGCCTGACATAACTCAGAGAATTGTTCACACTGTTTTACTTTAAACTTGAAACAGTCCATTGGCCAGTTCCTCACCTGGACAGCCCAGTGGAGAGCTGTTTTAAAGTCTTTATCCACAAGAGTGGGGTCTGCCCCTTTCTTCAGCAGCACTTGGGTGTGTTGAGGCCGATTGTGGAAAGCTGCCCAGTGGAGTGGTGTCATTCCCTACAAAACACAATAACCAAAGAGAGCCGAGGTGAGGACAAGCTGCCAAGAAGGAAACTGGAACTCATACTCTCTCCCCAGACACAGGGGGCCACCAGCAGATACCTTGATTGCTGCCCATTAGTTCATTCATCCAACAGGGATGTATTTAGTGAGCTTCTACTTTGTGCTAGGCATATAAGTGTTGAGGATACAGTGTGAATAAGATAAGCAAGACCCCCTGGCCTCATAGGGATTAGATTCTAGTCGAGGCAAACAGACAAATGCATGTAAAGGAGCAGCAGGGTTTTCCAGATTGAGGAATGCAATGAAATACTCTTAGCAAGATGCCTGGAGAGTAACCACAGAGGTGGCTCTAGACAGGCCCTTGTGAGAAGAGCTGGGGAAAGACAGTCCAGGCAAAAGGAACAGTAAATACCACATCCTGGAAGTAGGGAAAGTATTTTCAAGGGACGTACATATGGCTGAAGTCATATTGGAATGTAATCTCCACCACAAAGGTAGGAACTTTGTTTTATGGAGTATCGCCAGTGCTTAGAAAAAAGGCTAGATAAATAGTGAACAAATAGATAAGTGAGTAAATGATTGAAGTGGGAGAGGAGGAGAGTGATACAAGATGAGGTTGGGGAGGGAGGCAGGGGTTGCCTAATCCTGGAGTGGGGGTGGAAGGCAGTGACCTGGTAGAAGGCATTTGGAAAGTGAAGGCATTTGGAAAATGAAGATCATGTTAACATGATCTGATTTACACTGGAAGAAAACATTCAGTGGCAGCTTGGAGAACAGATCCGGACAAGTCAGTTTGCTGAATCCCAGTTTCTTTCAGGGCTTAAGGTCTCACACTAGAGGCATAATTTAATGACAAGATGAGCTTATTCTGAGATACCATGGCCAAAATGATGGCCTCTTTTCTTTGCTCACTGCTCTCGATTCCATGAAGGGTATCTAAAATGACTCTAGATATTAAAAACCATTGAGTTGTACACTTAAAATGGATGAATTGTATGATATATGAATTATATTTCAATAAAACTGCTTTTAAAATAATAAAATGACTCTAAAGTTTCTTTGTCTTTGGTCATCTGCAGGTATCATAAAGGTAAGAGCCACTATCTTGACCTTCTCTGCTCCATCCAAGATGAGCTGAGTGGAGGAGATGGACCTCAGCCTAAAAATAATTGGCATTCATATTTATTGATCCGGAGATCTTTCTGAATTTTTATATGTATTATTTCATTTAATTGTCCAACCAACCTTCTGGATTGTGGTAAAGCCTGCTATGTGTCCACTAATCTGTTATTCCTTTTCCTCCAGGGCACTCAGCAGGTCTACATTTCCAACCTCCCTATGGTTAGGTGTGGTCTAATTGAGTTCTGATCATTAGAAGTGGACACAAGGTATGGAAGCCACATACAGGCCTGGCCTATTAAATAAAACCCATGCTGTCCTCCATGTCCTTATCTGCCAGATGAATGAGGAGGAGGGCAAAGCTCTAGAAGATGCCGGAACCATGTAACTGAAGAAGCCTAGGTCCTTGTTAAGGTACAATAAGACCACCTCATCAAGTGGCTTTGGACCATGATACAAGCAAGAAATAAGCTTTCATAGAGTCGGGCCACCGGGATTTTGTGTTGTTTGCTGTAGCAGTTAGCCAACTCTGACTATTGCAGATACCATTAACCTTCTCATTTGTAGAAGAGTAAAGCTGAGCCTGTGAGACATTCTCAAGCCAGTGAATAAGCAAGGAAGTGAATCTAGGGTTTGAGGTCTGTAGAGCACTTGGATTTAGCCAAGTGAGGCTGGGATTGAAATGTCAAATTCCTTTTGACCAGTTCCATATTTTAAGTCACTAAATTTTGTTCTGCTTTTGAGTTTCAAGTGTCATATAACACTGAACCTCCTAAGATATTCTTGAGGATATTTTAAGAAACTGGCCACATATGGAAAAGAATGCTGGTCTGAATGCAGAGGAACTTCTTATTCTTATTCAGATAGTTGAATATGTATTTGGGATTCAGAATAGCTGAATACATTTCAGTACATCTTTTGTTTTTTAAATTTTGTTGCACCAGGATTAGAAGTTGGAACTCAAGGGAATCAGATTCTTTATATTATGTACGAATATCCCTTTCCCCAATTCGGAACCTCAATTGTTTCAGAGTTATAGGCTCTATGACGATGAGTCATGAAGTGTCCTGATTATTGAAGGTTAAAGACATCAAATCAATTTTAAAGTAACTGGAGTGTAAACTTCATGAGGAAGGAAGAGCCTAGAGCTTAGGACAGTGCTAGACACATTGTAGATGCCAAATAAATATTTATTAAATTAATGAATGCCTTCTCATTGTTCTTGATTGCTTTTTAAAAAACTTTCTAAAATTTGACATTGCTTTTAAAAATCATAGATACAAGAAGAATGTGACTTCTCCTTTACTGAAAATGAACTTGTCCAATATGATCAGTGTCACCAACTCATCAATTGAAACCTGTTTGAATTTTTGATGAGCACTTAAAATTATCTTGTTCCTTGTACTACTGTCAAAAGGTGAGATAGATGAAGATCAATATATTTAACAATCCGAGAATTAAGTTGAAAATGTGGTTGTGAATTAAACTGCCATTATGCAAAGTTAATTCTTTTTTTAAAAATATTTTTATTGACAAATCTTCACACGCATATAGTCCATACATGTTGTATAATCAGTGGCTCACAATATCATCACGTAGTTGTGTATTCATCATCGTGATGATTTTTCAGAACATTTGCTATCACTCCAGAAAAGGAAATAAAAAGAAAAACCCTCATATATCCCATATCCTTTACCCCTCCCTCTCATTGACCACTAGTATTTCCATCTAACCAATTTATCTTACCCCTTATCCCCACCTATTATTTATTTATTTTTCATCCATATTTTTTTTACCCATCTGTCCATACCCTGGGTAAAAAATGCATCAGACACAAGGTTTTCACAATCATACAGTCACACAATGTTAATTCTTATCTCCTAAACACAGTTGCTAGGCTTCAAGAACAAAACAAAACAAAACAAAGGAGTAGGATGAGGATGAGTACTGACATTTTTTGTTTACCTATTTGTTGCCAAGAATTTTATATTTCAATCCCAGCCTCACTTGGCTAAATCCAAGTGCTCTACAGCCCTCAAACCCTAGATTCACTTCCTTGCAAGAGTTACTTCATTGACTCTTTTTTTAAAAATATTTTATTGACAAAACAACATATAAACACAAACATTCTTAACATTTTAGCAAAAACACTCACTTTAAAGCTGCTTTTTTTTCTTAATATGTGCTCATTCCATTCTACTTCATTGACTCTTAACAACCATCCTACAGAATATTTTTAGACCTGTTTTACAGGTGAGGAAACTGAAACACAGAGAGGTTAAGTAACTGGCCTAAGGGCATTGTCTGAGTTCTTGGCAGAGCCTAGGATTCCAATCCAGGTCTCTCTGACTCTGGAGAAAAGTATTTTTTCCCTCACTTTTGGGCTGGTAGACTTTCATTTTGAAATTTTTCAGATGCTGGGAAATTCTTTTCTTTGTGATTTTAGCTGGATTTCAGGGTCTCCTTTCTGGAGTGGTGGTTCTCACTATGGTAACAGTTGCCATCCTATGTTACTATTTAGTAGTTTCATTTATCATTAGGTGCTTCTTAACAGTGCAGCTGGCAAGTACATATTTTTATAAGGTATAGAATTATATATATATATATATATTGCCCCCTACCTTGAAATTTGGGAACATTATTAGAAACATAACTAAGGATCCTCTGAATGACTCCAAATCAAGACTCGATCACTTCTCTAAAGAATTTTGCAGTGTAAACAGGTTGCAAACATTCAGTCAAGCCAAGGGAAATTTCCTACTGCTATTTTTTTCAATCGGACTAATGAGAAATAAAAATAAATCTTCTTATACTTAGTAATATGAAAACCAAAACTTGTGAAATCAGCCGAAGTACAGCTTCTGGTATTGCACAATGTACTTTATTTAGGAACTTTTTCTTACAACTGCCTGCTTCTTCCTTCAACTTAACTTCTGTTGAGTCTGCAGGCATTATAGCTCTGTTACATTAAAGATTCTGGTGACCATTTAAGGTGCAGTCCTCAGGCTTGACAATTGGCATCTACCCTGAGCAGTGACAGAGATAAGCTGCGGTGCACTTAATGGCAGAGGCTGCAGCATATTCATTCTGGTATACTGCACTGCACCCAGCATGTACTAGGTGCTCAAGAAATGGTTTCTGGATGAGTTAATTCATGATTCAGGTTACCCATGCATCCTTCGACTCCTGGGGAGTACAAAATATCAGAGTCTGTAGGATGCAACACAGCCACTGTGCTGAACTTTGGAGATGTTTTCTGCCAGCTGCTCAAGCTGGGGTTTCAACTGGTCCTTCAAAGCATCTGAGGGCTGCAGGTCAAGCCTAGGATTCCCTTGCTGACATGTTACCACCACAAACTCCATGGTGGCCTGGTGACTGTAGAATTCCACTTTGCTTTTGAAAATCAAAGAATATTGGCACCAAAGTGAAGACTCACATTCAGTTAAGAAAACACGTTCTTGAATGTTTTGAAGGGAAATGGTTAAGTTTCAGTTGGCCTCTCATCCATTTTTGGTTTGCTGATAGGTCTAGATCTATGTCATAACTGTTGGGTTCATAATAGGGTTGCTTTGGAACCATGCTTTTCTGCAGATGAGTAATTCTGTGCCTTTGAAGCTATGTGGCTGCAATATCAGTTAAAGGGGTTCCAGGACCGATCAGCCTCTCAGAACTTTTTTTTTTTTCCTCTAAAACCACTGTAATTTTTGTGTTTTCTGAAGCAGAACACTGATTTAGAGCTTTAGGGCTTAGCAGATTTTCATATTTCAGAAACGTACTTTTAGAATGGCTCTAGATGACACTGAAAGGTACAGAGGAGAAATGTGTGATTGGACCAGTGCTTGGTACATCCATTGCCTTGTTGAACTGGGAGTTAGAGTTATGGCAAGTGGCTGAGATATCAGCCAAACAATCCTAGATAAGAGATTCACAGGAGTCCAGCTTGACTTTTACAAATTCATATATTATTAATCCCCAACCATATATCAACCCCACAAAAGTGATAAACGGTGTCCCAGACAAAAACGTGGAATGAATGCAGTACTTTACAAAACTTTAAAATCTGGATGGTGTTTGATGTGCAGCACGCAGTTTCATTCTCCTTTATTTTCATTTGGAAGAAATCTTACAATTAAAGATTAGAAAAATTGGTAAAACAATTCATTGTCTTTGTTTTGGAGATTTCTAACCAGAATAGATAATCAATGGCCAAAGATTATAATCAAAGACCAAAAATAATCTGAGGTTGAGTGTTAGGGGACTCACTACTTAGAATAATATCCTTTAAAAGATCTTGCTTTCTCCCACAATAATTACAAAAAATATATATTTGACATCTAAAAAAATCTTTGGAATGGAGATTTTCATAATTTAAATGAGATGCAAATGCAAGAAAAAATAAAATGAACTTAGGTCATAGAAAAAAGTAGCAAATTCTAACAAGAATAAGCTTCTAAACAATGCCTTTAGAATGTAGATTTAAGTTATTATGATTATTTTATAGCCTAACTAGAATATCTATAATGGCAACTGCTGTAAGGGCAGGGTTGAAACCTACATGGAACATAGTAGGTTCTTAATGAATATTTGTTGAATGCATAAAATGAGTATTTGCTTGTTCCAAGGAGATCACTTTGGAAGGCTATACAGTTATTCCATTCATGCTACCATTGTTCAAAATGTTTTTGGAAAATAATTTTTGGAATTACCTCAAAGCATGTGTTCTATCTGTGATGGAAGTTAGGCATATGTAAACTTGGATCAGAGAAAAATTACATTGTTATTTTCACTGCCTTCTAATTGAAATTTAGCACCTTCTTCCGTTATGAATGTAGGTAACAACCCACAGTAGTATTTGTAGTTTAAGTGTGACCTGGTACTAATATAAATCACTGATACTTTCATATTCCATTAGCTATTTTAGATATCTCAAATATTATTGATGTGCATTAGTACTTTGAAATTATAGCAGTTATTGTATCCATCACTAAATCTTCTAACTTAACACATTGATAAAGGAGCATATATATTACTGTATTATACATTAAAAAAATATTTTGATAATTGTATTTTAATAAAATTAGTATCTTTTGTAATCCTATGTATTTTATGAAATTCTAAACTTTATTTTGAGGAGTCCAACAGCTTTACCAGTATGTCAGAGGAGGCCATGTCACAAAACAGGACAAGGGCTACTGATCTAGTTCTTTTATCCATTATTTGAAGACTCTAAACACTATCAAATCTTACTGTTTTTGAGAGTAGACTTTGGAAATAACTAAAAGTCACCTGCAGCAAAACTAGTGAATAAAAAGGGTAATTGAGCTGAGCCAACAAAACAAAACGAGAAAGGCCATAAAGTAATACGGCCTTTTTAAAAAAATTTTTACTAATAAAACCAATCAACATACCACATGAACATTCTTAACTAATGAACATTCCATACTTGTTGTGTATTCAATGGTTCACAATATCATCACATAGTTGTATATTCATCACCATGATCATTTCTCAGAATACTTATATCACTTCAGAAAAAGAAATAAAAAGAAAAGCTCATATATACCATACTCCTTATACCCCCTCTCATTGATCACTAGTATTTCCCTCTACCCAATTTATATTAACATTTGTTCCCCCTATTATTTATTTATTTTTCTTCATATTTTTTACTCATCTGTCCATACCATAGATAAAAGGAGCATCAGAACAAGGTTTTCACAATCACACAGTCACTTGTGAAAGCTACATCATTATACAATCATCATCAAGAAACATGACTACTGGAACACAGCTCTACAGTTTTAGGCATTTCCCTCTAGCCTCTCCAATACACCTTTAACTAAAAAGGTGATATCTATATAATGCGTAAGAATAACCTCCAGGATAACCTCTCGACTCTATTTGAAATCTCTCAGCCACTGACACTTTATTTTGTCTCATTTCTCTCTTCCCCCTTTCAGTCGAGAAGTTTTTCTTAATCCCCTGATGCTGAGTCCCAGCTCATACTAGAATTTCTGTCCCACATTGCAAGGGAGGTTTACACCCCTGGGAGTCATGTTCCATGTAGAGGGGGAAGGACAGTGAGTTTGCTTGCCATGTTGGCTGAGAGATAGGCCACATGTGAGCAACAAAAGAGGTTTTGGGGGGTGACTCTTAGGTCTAATTTTAAGTAGGCTTAGCCTATCCTTTGCAGGGATAAGTTTCCCATGAACAAATCCCAGGATTGAGGATTCGGCCAATTGCTTTTGTTGTCTTCAGTGCTTGCAGGAATATCAGGCCTTCTCCAAATGGGGACATTGAATTTTCTCTCTTTCTCACCATTTCCCCAAGGGGACTTTGCAAATACTTTTTAACTCACTGTTCAAATCACTCTGGGATTCATTGGGGCATCACTCTGGACAAACCTACAAAGTCTTATGCCCTGCTCATGGTTCCATGTATTTATGATGTTCAATTAAACTGTCCATATAAGTTGTGTTAGGAGATGCACTAGTCAAAATATAAATTTTGTACCAATAAATCAACATTTTTATATGAGCTTCTACTATATGCAAGTTAGTGAGCTAGATTCTAAGGTTGTAAAGATCAAAAAGGCATGGCTCACCTCTAGAAACTGAGGGGGAAGGATGAGAGGTTGGGTGGGGGTGGGGAGAAGAAGGGAAAGGAAAGCTCTTGGACAGGAGTAATCCTACTCCATTCTAAGGTGTTCAGTTTTAGGATAAAAATTCTGGTGCATTTTTAAAATTAAAAAAATTGTTTTTAATGTTAAATTTATTTTATTATTTTAAAAAATTCTGCTGCATTTAAAAAAATTTGTTTTATTATATTATATTTTTCTAACACTAAGTAAAAATGATTTCTAGAGTCAGGCACTGTTTCTTTTGATTTTGTCTTTGTAGTGCACAATCTCTGCTCTTGGCTATATTTTAAGAATGTGGTAAGTGGAATTAGTGTTAAGAATTGCATCCAAAAGTTCATAACTATTTTTGGAACATGAATTTATTATGTTAGAATTGCTGTAGTAATTGATGTTTAAATTGTCAGACCAGCCACAGATACCTACTTGCATCAGAGTATGCCTTTAATATAGGATTAACAGTGCATCTTAAATGCCATGTGTATCAGTGCTTCTCTGAATAAATTAAAAATTCTAACCCAGATGCCAACAGCTCATTGCCGTTCTTGACCAGTCCTCTTCCTGTCAAAACCACAATGAGGGTAGGAGAGGTTAGATTCCAGGGGATGAGCAACTTAACTCCCAGAAGTTGCAAAAGACAAGCCTCTCCCTATGGTGGTAATTCCCCTGCTATCCTGATCTGGAGAACAAAAGCACAAAGGGTGATCTGATGCATCTCACCTTTCCCACAGTGTTAAACTGCAGTGCAGATAGCTTCTAAATAAGTCACTTTATAATTAGATGAAGACTAATGAGACAGGAAAAACAAGCAGAACAAAGCATTAAGACATGCCCCCCCCTTTTTTTTTTTAAAAAAAAGATCTTATAGCAAACTAAAAGAAAATATAGCATAATATATCTATGTCCTTGGAGTGGGGAGGGCTTCTTTAATAAGACAGCAAAGGCAAAAATAGTAACAGGCAAGAATGATCATTTTGATCTTATCATATATAAAAATTTCTGTACCATTAAAGACACCATGAATGGTTTTAAAATAAACTACAGACTGTGAAGAAATATTTGCAACTCAACAGCAGATGAAGGATTAATATCCAGAAAATTAAACTAATTTCCTATGAATCAATAAGAAATGGCAAATAACCTAACAGAAAAATGGACAAAGGATATAAACGACAAATCACAAAATGAGATTAAAAAAAAGACCATTATTCATATGGAATGATGATCAATCTCACTGGTATCCAGAGAGATGAACGTTGAAATAGAAAATGAAAATAACAATGGAAGATGGGTATTCTTTTACACTGCTGATGGAGATAACAAATTGATATAGCCGTTTTGGAGAACAACTTGGCAGTATGTATTAAACATAAAACATGTTTTACCACCCAACAATTCTTCCACAGAAATGATTGTATGAAACACTGAAGGAGATTTATATAATGACATTTTTTAGATTAGTGTTTGTGATGGTAAAAAATTGAAGACTAATCATAGGGGAATAGCTAAATAAGCTGAGGAATTCTTGTAGTATGGAACCCCCTGAATATGTATGAACTTTGGAAACATCATGTTTAGTGAAATAAGCCCAACACAAAAAGAACAGATATTGTATGATCTCACTGATATGAAGTAATTAGAATAAGCAAATTCATACAGTCAGAAACCAGAATACAGGTTACCAGAGGATGGGGTGGGGCTAGGAAATGGGAAGTTAAGGCTTAAAATGTACCTGGTCCCTATTTGGAACGCTGGAAACGTTTTGATAATAGATGGTGGTGATGGTAGCTCAACATTGTTAATGTAATTAACAGCACTGAAATATATATCTGAATGTGGTCAAAAGGGGAAATGATAGATTGCATCTATGGTACCAGAATAAAAATGAAAAAAACCCACCACCATGGAACCGCACAACACAAACAGTGAGCTCTAAGTTAAGTCATAGACTACAGTTATAAGTACAATTATAAAAATGTACTTGTATTAGCTGTAACAAACGTGCCACACCAAAGCAAGGTGTTTATAATAGAGTGGTATATGGGAATCCTGTATTTCATGCATGATTGTTCTGTAAACCCACAACTTCTCTAATGAAAAAGTGAAAAAAAATGAGCCAGATCGATATGTATTAATACGGTAGAGCTCCAAAACATAATTTGAATGAAAAAGAAAGTTACAGAACAATGCATACAGTGTACTACCTTTTATGTAATATTCTATATTTCTATGAATTTATGTAAAAGATTGAGAAAAACATCAATCAAATAGCAATTACCTGGAGGCAAAGGTGGTGGGGCAGGATGTAATTAAGGAGTTTCTAGCATTATTTGCAATATTTAAATTTCAAAAAAGAATATGCTCATGTGTTACTTATATAGGTAAAAACCAATATAAAAATTTTAAGTCACAGAGCTCAGATCAACCTAACCAAACTTTAAAGTGTTATTCATCTCTGATTGCTTGAGAATGCAAACTTCCATCTTTAGCAGTTATAGAATTTTTTTCTACCTTTCTCCATTCTTTTGAGTTTTCTATTTAATATATTTCACAAGGAAGCTTGATTTCTACTAATTGGTTTTAACCCTTATAAACCATGATTGTGACAAGCTTAGGACTCTTCCAATTATTCTGGGAAAATAATTTCATTCGTGTGTGCCTTGCTCTTTCCTTTTGTCATTTGCAAATGCTAAAACTTCAAAAGCAGTAACTTTCCCTTTCCTTTATTTCTTTTGGTTTTGCTTTTTATGCTTCCATGTATTTAGCAGGTGTAGGATGCATGTGTCTGTTTTAACTATTACCCCCTCATTTGCATTGCAGGCTGCATGGTGCTTTGGAATTCATTGGGAAAATGATTGAGGCAAGGAGAGAGGAGGCGATTGTTCATTCACCCAATAAGAATTGTGAAGCCTAATGCAGGAAAATCTCCAAAGTAAAAAATGAAAACGAAAAAGCTTAGATTGTGTTTGTTCCATTTCAGAATTACCCTTATTTCCCAATGCCAAATGGCTTCTACCCTTTGCAAATTTATGTCCATTGGCTCACATTACAAATGACAAAAAAAAAAAAAAAAAAAAGGATGTAAAACACAGGCAAGCATTTGCACTTGGCTTCAGATGCGCTTCGACATGATGTGTTCTGGACCAGGGAGGAAGCTGCAACATTTGATAGGAAGTACACTTTCCAAGGCCCCCTGAGCTGGTGGGCCTGCCTTCTGTGCCCAACTGGTAAGAATGCTCATGCAATAGCAGAAGAAAACTGCTCAGAGAGGTCACTTTGCATGAGAAAAAATCAGGGACCTTTCCAATTTTACCTCATATTGTCAAAAAAATGTTACAATTAGTACTGTTTGCAAGGTCTGTATCTACTTTCATTGTCTCCACCAGCCAAGGACCTCCCAAAGGTGGGGAAAAATAGGGAACTAACATTTTGCTGGGGGATGTTAGTACAACCAAGGAATGGATGGAGTTGGAAGTCTATAAGCAGTATTTAGCTTTTGGGTATGAATGGCTGAACTCGTCTTTCCACTAAGACCCAATTTTGGGGACAGTGAGGACAGGAGCTGGAGGTGGAGGAAGCGGTTGCAAACTTGTTAAAAGTCTAGAAGTTCGACAATATGCTGACATAAACTCCAGGCACTCAAGTTCCTGGCTGTCACACCATGGGACAGAGAATGATCAAAGCATGCTAGCTCATCTCTGGTTCTCGTTTTTAAAGCAGAAGTTTAAAAAAAGTGCAGTCCTCAAGACTGTGGGTTTAGCTTTAAACCACTGAAAATATGGGGAGTGAAAGCAGCGTGTGACCGCCCAGTTGGGGAGGTGGTCCAACCTCACACACAGGCTGTGAAGCTGGGCTTTTTGATGTGGTCACTAATGCCAAGTCAACAGGGAAGGCAGGTGGCCTTGAATCAGACAATTCAGGAAAGGTG
>PVIY010041217.1:0-21795 GCA_004026745.1 Myrmecophaga tridactyla
TAGTATCCTTCTTTGTCTCTTTTAACTGTTTTACATTTGAAGTCTAATTTGTTGGATATTAGTATAGCTACTCCTGCTCTTTTCTGGTTGTTATTTGCATGAAATATCTTTTCCCAACCTTTCACTTTCAACCTATGTTTATCTTTGGGTCTAAGATGTATTTCCTGTAGACAGCATATAGAAGGATCCTGTTTTTTAACCCATTCTGCCAGTCGATGTCTTTTGATTTGGGAGTTCAATCCATTAACATTTAGTGTTATTACTGTTTGGGTAGTACTTTCCTCTACTATTTTGCCTTTTGTATTTTATATGTCATATCTAATTTTCCTTCTTTCTGCACTCTTCTCCATACCTCTCTCTTCTGTCTTTTCATATCTGTCTCTAGTGCTCCCTTTAGTATTTCTTGCAGAGCTGGTCTCTTGGTCACAAATTCTCTCAGTAATTTTTTGTCTCAAAATGTTTTAATTTCTCCGTCATTTTTGAAGGACAATTTTGCTGGGTATAGAATTCTTGGTTGGATGTTTTTCTCTTTTAGTAATTTAAATATATCATCCCACTGTCTTCTCGCCTCCATGGTTTCTGTGGAGAAATCTACACATAGTCTTATTGGGTTTCCCTTGTATGTGATGGATTGCTTTTCTCTTGCTGCTTTCAAAATCCTCTCTTTCTCTTTGACCTCTGACATTCTGACTAGTAAGTGTCTTGGAGAACGTCTATTTGGATCTGTTCTCTTTGGAGTACGCTGCACTTCTTGGATCTGTAATTTTAGGTTTTTCATAAGAGTTGGGAAATTTTCAGTGATAATTTCTTCCATTCATTTTTCTCCTACTTTTCCCTTCTCTTCTCCTTCAGGGACACCCACAACACATATATTTGTGCGCTTCATATTATCATTCAGTTCCCTGAGTCCCTGCTCATATTTTTCCATTTTTTTCCCTATAGTTTCTTTATCTTGTCGGATTTCAGATTTCCGTCCTCCAGTTCACTAATCCTAACCTCTGTCTCTTGAAATCTACCATTGTAGGTTTCCATTGTTTTTTTCATCTCTTCTACTGTACCTTTCATCCCCATAAGTTCCGTGATTTGTTTTTTCAGACTTTCCATTTCTTCTTTTTGTTCATTCCTTGCCTTCTTCATATCCTCCCTCAATTCATTTATTTGGTTTTTGATGAGGTTTTCCATGTCTGTTTGTACATTTTGAATTAGTTGTTTCAGCTCTTGTATCTCATTTGAACTATTCATTTGTTCCTTTGACTGGGCCATATCTTCAATTTTCCTGGTGTGATTTGTTATTTTTTGCTGGCGTCCAGACATTTAATTACCTTAATTAGTTTATTCTGGAGATTACTTTCACTTCTCTAACCTACGGTTTTCTTGCTAGATGAATTTGTTGTCTGTTTGTTCTTTGACCTTCAGTTCAGCTTTTTTTGGACCCCTAGCTTAGGTTTTCTTTCACAGAGGATAATTTTTCAGTTCTTGTTTTCTTGCTTCTTGCCCTCCTTGTATGGTGCCTTTTCCCTCCCCACACTTACGAGGGTCTACGTAGGTATTATAGACTCCAGCTGGGTTTTCCCGGACCAAACTGGCCTCCTATGGGGGGGGGGGGAGGAGTCACCTGCGTCAGTTTTCTCTGAGGGTGAGACTCAGCAGGTTAAAAGACTTTCCTGTGAAGTCTCTGGGCTCTGTTTTTCTTATCCTGCCCAGTGTGTGGCATGTCTGCCTGCCGGTCGCACCAACAAAAGATGTTGTGGCACTTTTAACTTTGGAAGACTCTCCCTGCTGGGGGTGTGGTGGAGATGGAGGAGAGGTTATAGGCTGGTTTTCATGGCTTCAAATTGCCAAGCTCTGGGGTCTGAATTCCTTGAGAGAGGGATTCCACCTGAGTTGGGCTTCATCCTTCCCCTGGGGAAGGCACAGGTGGGAGACAGCCCTGAAAGCAGCCCATTTCTGCCTATGCCTGGGGCGGTTGCAGCCTGAGAAGTCCCACCGCTGAATCCAGAGGCTGCCAAGTCTCCGTTGAAACACAGCCACTAAAACCTCCTTTCCTCCCCTTTCCTCTTTTTCCGTGAGCCCAATGAGCGAACTCCGCCTTGACCAGGTTTAGAGTGTCTTTCCTTTCCCTCTGGGAAGCTGCCTGTGGGGGAGGGGCGCCAGCCGCCACGGCTTGGGGTACTCACGGTTTTGGGGAGGCTTGTAGTCGGTCCAGCTGGTCCAGACTTAGGTACAATGTGTGTCTGGCCACTGACGTGGCCCCAGGAGCTGTTCTGTACTGTTTCTGGTTATTTAGTAGTTGTTTTGGAGGACGAACTAAAACGCGCACATTGCTAAGCCGCCATCTTGGCACAGAAGTCCAAGGCTGTTTATATTTGCCTTCATATTGGTTGATTCATTTTTTTATCATTCTGTCTTGTTTCTCATACGTTCTGCTTCTGTCTTGAAATCCATCCTTTACAATTCCTTTGATGATGGTATATTGAAGAAAAATGCTATTTTTGTAAACCTGAAGATATTTTTAAAAATTCCCTTCATTTTAAAAAGATAATATTGATAAATTGGAATATGGAAACTCATAGCAACAGAAAGTAGATGACAGGTTACCAGGGGTAGGGGTAGGGAGTTAATATTTAATGAGTACAGAGTTTCTGTTTAGGGTGGCAGAAAGGGTTTGTTAATAGATAGGAGTTATGTGGTAAGACAAATATAATGACTTCAATTAATATCACTGCATTGTATACTTGAAAGTGATTAAAAGGGGGAATTTTATGTTATTTATATGTTAGTACAATTTTTAAAGAGTACGTATGGGTAGAGTTTTTAATTGACAACTGTTTTTCAACACTTCAAAGATGTTATTCCATTGTCCTCTGGATTTATTACACTATTTTAAAAAATGACTTCTACTGAGTAATCTATTATCAATCTAACCATTATTTCTTTGAATGTAATCTTTTATTCCCTCTGCATTTTCCTTTAAATTCTTCTCTTTGTCTTTTCTGTTTTGCCATTTCACAACCTTGTATCTCATTGCAAATTTCTTTTTTCATTGTGCTTGGCATTTATTCTCCTTCTTATTTTTGTTCAGAATATTCTTACCTTTCCTCAATTCTTGAAAATTCTCAGCCATCATCTTTTCAAATCTCCCCTATCTTCCATTCTTTCTCCTTCTCACTCCAATTAGACATATATTTGATCTTCTTATTTTACCTTCCATAGCTTTAAAAATCTCTTCTATACTTTTTGTCTTCTGATCTCACTATACCACGTTCTGGGTAATCTATTGAGATCTCTTTTCTGTTTTACTGTTTCTTGCTTATGCTATGCTTAAACTGCTTTATAACACATCCATTCTATCTTTTATACAAAAATTTCTTTTTGGAAATTACGTTCCTTTTTTCCCAATTCTGGTTATGTTTGCTAATCTCTTGTGGCTTACTCATTTTGTGATTCCACCCCTTACTTCTTTAATATTTCATAAGGTTCATTTTATATTATTTTTCTGATTGTTCTCGTGTCTGAAGTCCTTGTCAGTGGTAATGTTTCTGCTGACTCTCACCCATCGGGGTTTGTTTTGGGGAAGTTTAATAGTTTTTTATTATAAGCTAGCTTTTTGTTTATTTCAATCAATTGGAAATTTAGAAGCATTAAACGAAAGAACCTTTTTTTCCAGAGGGAATTTTTGTTTTCTTTAACCCTGTTCTAGGCTCTCTGGCTTACTTCCCAATATTGTGTTCGGCTGCCTTTTTCCTTTCTCCTGAAGATGCAATGCTGATATGGACATTTGCCTTCAAAACTACCCTTCCTTTTGAGCATGCTTACTGCTTATTATCCTGTTCCCAGCACATGTGACTTTATATGTGTGTGAAAGGGGAAGGTTTTTGTTTTGTTTTTATTTTCCTATTGGATGTTTCTCTTATTTCCTGTGAACAATTTCAAACTGAAAAATTTTAGTTAAACTTCATCTAGTTGGTTTGACCTCTTGGAATATTTCATCTGTCCAACTGACATAAGTAAAGGTCTTAAATCACCGATAGTCCTCACTTTCCCTTGCTTGTAGCATGCGTTTAGTTGTTCAGCCCTTCTAATTCTACTTCTAAAACTGTTTTCCCATCTATGCTGCTTTTCCCCCTCACTTTTTGGCCTTCCTATCTCCAGAGTGCATCTAAAATATTTTATAAACTGCCTACATATAAATCTTTCCAAAATACAAATCAGTTGGATCATTCATTTGCCATTTTTGACTCTTATCCTCTCCTCAATCAACTCAGGAGTCTTCATTGGTTCTCCAGTGCCAACAAAATGAAATCCTACTCCTATAGCTTAGCTTCCTTAAATATCTGCACGAAGTAACTCTTTCCTAAGTTCCCTCTATTCTTCCTTGATGCTTTTTCTTTCTGCCTGAAATGGCCTATATCATTTCCTATCCCCAAATGGACCTCAATTCTTAAGGCCTATCTCAGATGCATTCAGTTTTCCAGAATCTTTACTAGCTGTAAGTAACTTCTCCCTCATCTTAATTCTGATGGCGTTTTGTTTGTCTCCTCTTATAGCAGTGTGTGTGTGCGTGTAGCTTATGTGTTATAGTCTAAACTCTTTAGGGATTTTTTTTCTTGAAGCTGCCTATCACCGTGGCTACTGCATCATATATCCCAATAAGTATGTGTTAATGAATAGTGAATTTGACATAATTTAAAATAAAAGAGTGACACATGGGAAATGTTTCAGCTTCTGATGGTAATTGCTCATAAAGACTCTATGAGTGTACAAAGATAACGTATCAGTAAATAGTTTATCTTCTTCTAAGGGTTCCTATGGAATAATTTCTCAATTTTGAAAATAATCCAAATGGTTGTTGTTTAACCATGAGCATGTCCTCAAATTAGATAAATTTTAGTTTATGAAGTACATACCTAATTTTGTTTGGGACTGCTTCGATGATGGCAATCCGTAATGATTTATGGGGTGTTTTAATCTCTCACTTCTTTTGCCAGAATTTGCTAGATTCAGAGTGGTATAGGGATTCATTAGCTTTCTAAAGAAATTGGTGTATGTGTTTTTAACTACTAAGTAAAAGTCAACTTGATTTAAAGTTGTCTAAATTCTTACACTCACAACCTTTATTAATTTGTAAAACATTTTTATAATTCAGCTCTTTTATTTTAGTCATATAGATTATTTTATAGCTCTCCATTTATAATATTGAAGAAAAATGAGCACATCTATTCCAGATGAATCTTGGCATTTTTATCTCCTTAATTATCAACACATGCTAATGATTAAAATATTAAGTAACCTAAGGGAAGCTTTCATCATTAAGTTCTTTCATATGATGCTGTTTCCCCATGGTTAGTTGGTGCATCTTTCAGTATTATTTTTCTATTTGACAATCACCCCTGAATTAAAGTCGGCACATATCTATGTGGCTAGCAATTAAAATGTGCTACTCTATGTTACCATCATCAGCCTAGTCAACTAATAAAAATATACAAAACTGATGACGTATAGCACTGGCAGGGATGTGGGAAAACAGGTACACATTTACATTGTTGGACTCAGTGTTTGTGTAGAGCAATTTGACTCTTATCTGTTGACGAAATAATTTTGGTAATATACCACAGTAGCCAAAAAACAAAAACGTAATTTGCCTAACAATATTTTATATGTAATAATAAGTATTTGGAAAAAAAATCCAACAATAAGGATGTGATTATGTAAAGTATGATATACAGTTGTAATAATGAAATGCCAATTAGCCATTAAAAGTGACAAATATATTAATAAATGGGAATGAGATGTAAAATTCAGTGTAGGAAAAGGTAGAACTGTATCTACACAGTGGTTTTAGTATTAAGATATTTTTGTGTACCTTGACAAAGATTGAAATTCAATTTGGGGTTATGTCAGTGCTTTTGGAAAGCTAACATTTCTTGTTCATTGCTTATTTTTTATAGAGTCACTATGGCTATGGCCAGGTAACTTTTGAATATTAACTTTGTACTAATCATGGTGAAAATTGGGGAGTAGAAGTACACAATAAAAATAAATTAATAAAAAAGAAAGAATAAATTGATAAAGTACAATAAATATGTACTCTTCTTTATGAGAAATTCTTACTACTTTGACACATCCTGTGGTATGTTTTTAAAAAGCAGAGGCTTTCAAATCAGATTGAACTTGGATAAAATCTTTCCCTCTTTTACTCAGACTCAGATGTTATTACTTCTTCTGTCCTCCACAAATCCTAACTTTTCGTTTATATTTTCTATCTCATTATCTTCCTGGGAGAGTTCCTCAATCTGATCTTCCTTCCAGTTTACTAATTTGTTCTTTGTCTATATCCAACCTGATCTTTATCCTATCATTTCCATTTTTTTCTTTTATGACTTTTTATTCCTGTTTTATGTCTCTGTCTTCATCCTTTATCTTTTTCAATATATTTATTATACTTTCTAGAAAATTTTAGGTTATATATGTCAGTTAGTTTTTCTTTTTTTTATGGTAATTTTACTCCTGAGGCCTATTTATTTGGCCCATGTGCCCATATTCCCCTAGGAGTACTAGTTATCTAACTGGTAATGTCTTCTGAGGAAGAAAAAAGTTCACGCCTATGTGACCCACTGGGTGGGCTAATGGGAGGGAGGAGGTTATAAGCCTTAAGAAAGAGAGATCCATTGTTGCACAGCTCCCTTTCATAACCCTTCCATCAGGAAATCTGTTTTTCTGGAATTTACTTCTAACGTCTTAGAAATAAGTGGAATTGGGAGGAGGCATTCTTATAAGGTTATAAGTCATCAGCCCTGGGAATTTGGGAGAGAGAAGAGTAAATGCCCAGACCTTACCAGTCTGTACCCGCTTTCTTCAACTCCCACCAGCAGGGCTTTAGCTTGTCTTGAAATTACCTGGCTCACACCAATACCATATTGGGTTATTTCTTCCAACATGGTGATGGGACAGATAAAATTGTCCCATTGCAACAGAAGGGAGAAATAAGGGCAGAAAAGAAAATGTTCTTCTAAACCATCATCTGTCAGCAGTCTTCCTTTGTCCTCCAACTCAGGCTGCTGCCCCATCTCTTTCACACACACATTCTTCAGTTCAGGGCAGCTTTTAGTTTCCAAGGACCTTCTCAAAATTTACTATTGTTCTTGAGGTTGTCTTCTTTCTGTCATCATTAGTATCTCAGATTCATGCTTCTTCCTATGGTTTTCCTGAGGTTGGTTTTGGGGAAGGGTGTCAGCAGCCATCAAGGCATCTTAACATCACTGAAGGATTTTTCAAGAATGTTTTGTCCCCTTAGAAACATAGTTGGTGTCACTCTTGTCTATCATAATAATTGTCCATCTCAGATTTCTCATCTCTTTCAGTCTCAATTAAATTGAGACTACCTCTTCTTTTGTTTTGCCAAAATATTGAGTTCAAAAAGGAAGGGTCGTTATGAAAAAAGAACAGAAGGCAACAGACTTTATTGTCAATGCCAATTGCTGCACAGCTGTATATATCAATAGGTATGTAACAAAGGAGCAGATAAATTTTAAAACATCACATGTATTTTCTGAGAAAAAATGACTCTTCATTTCAGGTTTATGAAATAGACCTTTTTTTTTTTTTGTCCTCTTGTACATTCTTTGGGGACTATTTCAAATCCACAGGTTTATAGCAGCAGGATAAAAATGGGGCTCCCTATCACTTCCAGCCCCCAGGGACTCAGATTTGTTAGTATCAAGTCCTTTGCCCTCTTTCAACAGAAAATGTTTGTACATGCATCTGCAATGTCTTTCTATTCCAGTCTAGAGAAGGCAGGGTCTATAGTGGAAAAAAAGACTTTTAATGTGTACTGACCACAATTCAAAATAAATGAAAACTTAGTATATCAATAATATCTATCTTAATATGTTGTTGCTGAGATTAAATAAAATAATCTAAATAACATGCCTGGTGCAAAGTAAACCCTCAAAATGCTGGCAATTATTATTTATCATGTAGAAATTATAAAGTTCTTAAAATCCAAAATAAGATAACCACAAGATTGTTATCAAATGTGAATTACTTATTTGGCTTTATATTTCTATTCCAAGTCATTAATTGCTATGTTTGGATTTTCTGGTTTCCAGTCACGGAGATCTTGACTTATCCAATGCTTGTTGAAAGCACGCTATGCATAAAGTAGTTATTGTGTTTTAGAAAATGTTACATGTAGTTAATGTATGGGCAATAATAATAGGAGGTTCCCTTAAAACTAATTATTCATCTGGTAGTATGGTAGACAAGGTTCCCTGATCAACACTCCCTCTGAAAACACTAAAAAGGCTATATGCAGTTTTATAAAAAGAAAACATCTTTTTGAGTTAATCCATGAATTAAGTTAGTTAAGAAGGGACACAGGGCACAAAAAACAAAATCCAGGGCCTGCTTAAGGTGCGGAATCTCATAGCGTACCACCATGCATAAAGTTAGGATATCAAAGGGTCATGGCCACAGTATATGGGTGAGTTAGAAACCAAGGAACTAGAAATGAGAAAATAACTTTTCAAACATTGGCACTGAGTGGGGGCTCTCCCCTTTAAATTCATATCCACAAACCAGCCTTCATGAGGATTTATGGTCTAAATTCATGCTGTCAGTGCAGTTTTAAAAACCTGAGGCTGAGATTTTACTTTAAAGTTATCCAGATATGTTGATATCTCCAGGTGTCTGTCAGAGTCATGTGACTACTGGAGAATGCACTTTGAATTCCAAAACAGATAAGGTTCCAAGAAATTTAGTTCACATTTAAAAAGAATAGCAACTCAAAATAACATTAAGAAATCAAAATAACATGAAAAAGAGCCTTCAGAAATGATGAATAGCAGAATCAGACCTGCAATAATTTATCCATTATAGAACAGAATATAGTCACATCTAATATATAATGTATATTTAAAGAAATTTACAATGGATTTTAAATAATAAAAACCAAGGGACAGGCGGGCCACGGTGGCTCAGCAGGCAGAGTTCTCACCTGCCATGTCTCTGACCTGGATTCAATTCTGGGTGCCGGCGCATGCTGAAAAAAACAAAACTTATTAAAAGAAACCAAGGGACTACAAATAGATTTTTAAAAGAATAAAGCTTCTTAAAGTAAAAACAAAACAATTGAAATTAAGAACCTGTATGGATTTGACAGCTGTTTAGACATAAAAGAGAATTTCCAGAATATAGCAGAGAAAGGAAAAGAGATGAAAAATATGAAAGAGAGATTAAGGGAAATGAAAGACAGAATGGGAAACCTAACATCTGAATAAGTTGCATAAAGAGTGGTGAGAGAATGGAAGAGAGAAACTACATAAATAGGTTATGACAAAATTTTGCAGTACTAATCAAAAACAGATTCAGAGGACTAGCATGTCCCAATTAGGATAAATAAAGGCATGTAATCTAGAGAAAGCATAAAGAAAATGAAGAACACAAACGACAAAGAGAAGATCTTAAAAGCAGTCAGATAAATAATAAAAAAAAATATTGTCAAAAGAATTATAGTTGATTCTTCAACACAGCTATAAAGATTTCTAGACCAGTAAGAACTGACAGTATTTACCACTAAATTGCGTTAAAAGAATGTAAAGAAAACATGAAGTTAAAAGAAAGTGGTTGTTAGAGTCCAGAACAGGAATGAGGGCTTAGAATTCTGTACCACTTAATATAATACCTGGATACATCTCAGACTGTGGTGGGCTGATAATTCAAAAATATTGGTAGGGTCCCTTGAGGGTCTGAAGGGGGGCAGAAATGGAACTATTCAACTTTCCCATTTGGGAAACCTCTCAAACATTGGGGACTCCCAAGAAAATAGGCCAAGGCCTTCATTTTGAGGCTTGCCCTTATGAAACTTCTTTCTGTAGTGGAGAAGCTAAGAACTACCTATATCAAAGCCTAAGAGTTGCTTCCAGAAAACCTCCTTTGTTGCTCAGATGTGGCCTTTCTCTCTCTAAGCTCAACTCTGCAAGGAAAATCATTGCCCTCCCCACTATGTGGGACATGACATTCAGGGTAAAATATCCCTATCAGTGTAGGGCATGACTTCTGAAGATGTGTCTGGGCCTGGCACCATGGGATTGCCAACTCCTTCCTGACAAAAAGGAGGAAAAGAAGTGTAATAAAATAAGGCAGAAGTGGCTAAGAGAGATCAAATAGAGTCAAGAGGCTATTTTGGAGGTTACTCTTATGCAAGCTTCAGTTGGATAGTGCTAATTGCCATGGTTTGCTAAACCCCAACCAACAACACTTCTGTTAACTCTTAAGAGTAGCTAGGGTTCGAACTGAGACTCTATAAAAGTTTCATGCACTAAGTATGCTTTCCTGGAATCTATAATTTCCAGAGGGTTCCTATGCCAGATAAATCCTGAAACCCAGAGGGACCTGCCTCTCCAAGATTATCAACTAATTACATCCCCTAACCTTTTAGTGTTGATACCCCTTCTCAACATGAAAAAGTCAGAACATGGATTCCCTAAATATCCCTATAGACTGGGAGAAGGATCAAAGGAGAAGGAGGTGGTATAACAGAAAAAATAGAATTTAGCAAATGAGTATGACTGCTGAATCAGTATACTGATATTTCTTCTTCTATTTTCCTTGGAGCAGCTAGAAGGAAAAATGTAAAATAGTGGAATGGTAACCCATTACAAACTCAGAAGTAAGAACACTAATACTGAATTGACAAAAACAAGGTAGATTTAAAATAAATAACAAATGTAGCATATAAATCTAGAAAGGGCCAACAGGGCTTAAAATGCCCCAAGTTTCTTTTATTTCCCAGAAGATACAAAAAATAATTAACTTAAAAAATTTTTCAGTGACACATAGGTGCTGAATTCTGTTAATGTTGCCACTAGAAGAAAATATAGTGTATAATTCTCAAAAAACAATTCACCAGGAAAGAGAAGAAAATTGAAGGAGAAAAAGTGTATTCATATAGATTAAAGGAAGGCAAAAAAAGGAGGGAAAAAGAAACAGAAAAGGTAGGACAAGTAGCACAACATGAGAGAAAAAAATAAAAGCAAATATGTTAGCATATACACACTAATTGGACTAAATAAGCCATTTAAAAGACTGAAGTTGATTTTTTTGGGAGGGGGGGTGCATGTTCTGGGAATCAAACTTGGGTCTCCCACATGGAAGGCAAGCATTCTATCACTGAACTACCTGTGTACCTTTGATTTTAAATGCAAAATCTATATGCCATTTATAAGATATATGTCTAAAACTAGAGGATACACAAGGTTTTGAAGTAAAAGGATGGATAAAAATATACCATCCTAACACCTCTCTTCCCACCATAAAAAAAAAACTGTTCTTAAAATCTGTTGATCTCATATCAAAGATGAGTTTAAAATGAGAATATTAGGGGAAAAGAGAATCACTATTTAATAACAAAAATCCATTTAACTAACACAATATAGAACTAATACGGACCTTATATAACTTCAAAATATATAAAATATATATTTTATATATATGAAGGGAAATTTAAAATAGCTACAAAGGAAAATAGACAAATCTACCATTATGGTGGGTGATTTGTTGAACATTTTTAGGTAAGCAGTATCTCAAATTAAAAAAATAAGATCCTCAAAAAAAACTGCACACAAATGTTTGTAATAGCTTTATTCATAGTTGCCAAAACTTAGAAGCAACCAGTGTGTCTTCTGGCAAGTGAATGGGTTAACAAACTGTAGTAGACTCATAGAATGCAATAAGAAGAAATGAGCTACCAAGCCACAAAAAGACATGGAGGAATACAACTGACTGCAAAAATTCAAAAATGGGTAGCACAATACTATCTGATTGTGGCATAATAATATAGGTAGACTGAATGAACCTGAATGTATGATTGCGAGAGAAGAGCTGGGGGCACATACGAAACCAGAAGGAAAGGTAGAAGATTAAGACTGAGACAGTATAATTTAGGAATGCCTAGAGTGAACAATGATGGTGATTAAATGTACAAATAAAAAACATCTTTGATGAGGGAGAACAGATGAATGTCAACATTGCAGGGTATCGAAAATGGATGGTATAGGGGAAAAAGTACAACCAATGCAAGCTAGGGTCTGTAGTCAACAGTACATTGTAATATGCTTCCAGTGAATGTAACAAAGGCAATATGCCAAAACTAAATGTCAACAGGTGGGGGACATGAGAGGAGGGGTATGGATTCTTTTTGGAAGGAAAGGAAATTTCATATACAGTATGGTGGTGAAGACATGTCTATTCATTTAGATTGGATTGTGTGATGTGTGATAAAACTGTTTAAAAATGAACAGAGAGGGTCCACGGTGATTCATCAGGCAGAGTTCTTGCCTGCCATGCCAGAGACCCGGATTTGATTCCTCGTGCCTGCCCATGCAAAAAGAAAGTGAACAGAGAGAAACAAGTGTTAGAGAAAATGTGGAGAAAGTTCTGTTCACTGTTGGTAGGGAAACTGAGGGTAGCACCCCTTTGGAGGGCAGTGTGGTGGTTCCACAAATTACACTGGGATGTATCAGGGCATCAAAGGAACTAGGGGTTCCTAGTTTGAACTAGGAACTAGGTTGCCGTATGATCCTGTAACCCCTTTGCTCAGTATATACCTGGAGGAACTGAGAGTGGGGACAGGAATGGACATTTGCACCCTGGTGTTTCTACCAGCAGTGTTCGCCATCCTTAATGGATGGCGGTGGCCTAAGGGTACAACTGAGGAATGGAAGGGGGAACTATGGTGTATACAGTCAACAGACTACTGAGCAGCCGCAAGAAGGAATAACGTTATGAGGCATGCAACTAGATGTATGAACCCTAAGGACTGTATGTTGACTGAAATATCAGGAACAAAAGGACAGATATTATCATACTTCAATCATATGGACTAACTGTAATATAAAAACTCAGTGAAGTGAAGTCGATAACTTGAGTTATCAGATTGGGGTCTATTGCAAAGTGTCTTAGAATGTAAGCTCTCACAGCAGTCACATATATTCAGGGAGCTGTAACTGTTATTTCTAAATTATGAGATACTGAGCTATTTATATATATATATATCCAGGTCATTCCCAGAAACTTCGAGTATTTATGTGACACCTGAGACTCAGAGCTCTGAAGCTATGAAAGTCAATAGTACCCCAAACAGGAACTGTTTTAAAAAGTTGAAAAAGTAATCAGACTTCTAAGTGGAGATATGAATGAAGCTGATCTGGATAGGACTAACATAAATCAGAATACAGGGTAAAGGATGATTTCGTCCATATTTAAAACTTCAACTTCTGTGTGAGACCAAAGAAGAGATGTTTATTTGGTGAAAAATTTATATTTTGGGTAGCACATTACCTTATTTAACCTGTATGATCAGTTTATTTGAACACCATAAGTACATGAATCTTGAATAGGGCATGAGACTTTGTTGGTTTGTCCAGTGTGATGCTTTGATATATCCCAAAGTAATTTGGGCAGTGAGTAAAGAAGCATTTGCAAAGTTCCCTTGGGGGACTGGGGAGAGAGGAGGAAATATTAAACTTCCCCATTTAGAGATTTTCTCATATTCTCACAAGCAGTGGGGACAATCAAATTTATAGGCCAAGCCCTTGATCTTGGGGTTCATCTCTATGAAACTTATTCCTGCAAAGAATAGGCAAAGCCTACTTAAAATTAGGCCTAAGAGTCACCCCCAGAGAAACTCTTTTGTTGCTCAGAGGCGGCCTCTCTCTCTAAGCCAACTCAGCAGGTGAACTGTGTCCTACCCCCTATGTGGGACATGACTCCCAGGGGTGTAAAATTTCCCTGGCAACATGAGATAGCACTCCTGGGATGCGCTGCGACCCAGCATCAAGGGATTGAGAAAGGCTTCTTGACCAAAAGAGGGAAGAGAGAAATGAGACAAAATAAAGTTTCAGTGGGTGAGAGATACCAAACAGAGTCAAGAGGTTATCCTGGAGGTTATTCTTATGCATTATATAGATATCCCTTTTTAGTTTATGGTGTATTAGAGTGGCTGGAGGGAAGTACCTGAAACTGTTGAGCTGTGTTCCAGTAGCCTTGTTCTTGAAGACAATTGTATAAAGTTATAACTTTTACAATGTGACTGTGTGATTATGAAAGCCTTTGTCTGATGCTCCTTTTATCCAGGATATGGACAGATGAGAAAAAAATGGATTAAAAATAAATAAATAATAGGGGATAAGGAGTAAAATAATTTGGGTAGATGGAAATACTAATGATCAATGAGAGGGAGAGGTGAAAGTTGTGGAATTACGAGTTTTTAATTTTTATTTCTTTTCTGGATTGATGGAAATATTCTAAAAAATGATTGTGGTGATGAATACACAGCTATGTGATGATATTGTGAGCTATTAATTGTACACTATGTATGGAATGTATGTGTGTGAAGATGTGTCAATAAAAATATTTTTAAAAGAAAAAAAGACATTGAGGAACCTTATATGCATATTGCTAAATGAAAGACGCCAGTTTGTAAAGGCTATATACTGTATGATTTCAACTATTAGACATTCTGGAAAAGGCAAAACTAGAGAGACAGTCAAAAGATCAGTGATTCACTGGTTGGCAGGAATTTAGGGTGAGGGAGGGAAGGAGAGAGGAATGAATAGGTAGTGCAAACAGGATTTTTAGGGCGGTGAAAATGTTCTGTATGATACTATAATAGTGGATACGTGACATTATGCATTTATCAAAACCCATAGAACTGTGAGACACAAAGAGTGAATGTAAAGGATGGACTTTAGTTAAGAATAATGTATCCATATTGATTCATCTGTTATTACAAATATACCATATTAGTGCAAGATGTTAATAATAGGCAGAATTGGGATGGGTGGCTAAAAGAGGAAGTATACAGGGACCCTCAGTCTTTTCTGTGCAATTTTTCTGTAAACTTAAAACTGATCTAAAAAGTACTCAGTAATTTTAAAAATCAGTAAGATATAGCTTCCAACAGCATAACAAAGTTTGTACAGTAAACATATATGGACCACAGCACCCAACCACCACAATATTACAAAGTAACATTCTTAGCAAACACACATGAAATTTTTAAATATTACTTATAATTTGCAATCAAGCAAATCACAGCAATTTTCAAAGCATTAGTGTAATACAGACTACTTTTCCCACAATGCAATTAGTAGTTAATAGCAGAAGAGGTAACCATCAAACCCCATATTTTTGGAAATCAAGAGACATGCTTTTAAATAGCTCATAAGTCAGAGAAGAAACCAAAATGGAAGTTAAAAAATGTTTTGAACTAAATGGCAATGAAATTACCACATTTCTAAAACTAAGAAATAGGGCTGAAGCAATATTTAAAGAGACATTTATAATCTTAAGCTTATAAATCAGAGAAGAAAAAACTGATAAAAATAAGTGAGTTAAACATTGAAAATAAGTTAAAAGAAGAAATATAATGTAAACCAAAAGAAAGCAAAAACAAGAATGTAACAAAAATAAGAGCAGAAATCGATGAATAGTAGAACAAAAATACAATAGCATGCTATGGGTGAGTCTCAGGAACAATGTTAAATAATTAAAAAAGTAAATTGCAGAAAAAACATAATATTCCATTCCACAGACAGTAGAAACAAGTAAAACTAAACAATACTCTGTTTAAGGATAAAAATATATAATAAAAATATTCCAGGTTGTAGTTACTTCTGAGCTGGAAGGGAATGGCATGGGATTGGGGAATGAGGAAAGGAAGGAAGGAGTGAACTTTTTTCATGTTTATTGCCTTTTGCATTTCTTCTTTTGTGATTTTCCTATTCATGTCTTCTTCTGTTTTTCCATTTTTAAAAACAAGGTTATTGTTGACATGGAGGCCCAAGTTCACAAGTTGAAAGAAGAGCTCATTAATGTGAACTCACAGCGGAAACAACAGCTGGTAGAACTCGGTCTTCTTCGTGAAGAGGAAAAACAAAGAGCTGCAAGGGACCACGAGATTGCTGTCAACAAACTGAAAGCTGAATCAGAAAAGATGAAAATAGAACTGAAAAAGACTCACGCTGTAGAGACAGAGATGACATTGGAAAAGGTAAGATCCCAATTGGATTTTTTATAGATAATTGATATCCTGATTTAAATTCCACTGCTATCACTTTAATATTTAATCTCTAAAAAGTGGTGAATGTGGTATTGCTCTTCAAGTTTATAAATACTTCAAATGAATAATTTGAGTACCTTGCCCTGAGTGCCACAAAAATAATTTAGGGAATGCCCTACCTTTTCCCTTGACTTTCATGAAGGGATTGTATAGAATATTCCATTCTATAATAATTAAATATACATTGTAATAAAACAGTATTGTAATATTGTCAGAAAGTCTATTGATTAGGAATACTTGGACTGTAGCCCTAAATTTTCTAGATTGTCTAATAATCATCTCTAGATTTTAGAGTTTTTTAAAAACAAAATAAAGTAATGATGACCTATTTTTCCAGATTATTATTTCAGTAGAAATATGAAAAGTTTCTTTAGAATTATGTATGATTGAAATGAATGTAATATAAAGTTTACACATACATTTTGGGTCGACATTTTCTAGGCACAATTCCATATATTCTTTCTTTTGATAGAGACATTTATAGTCTCGATCAAAAGACTGATACAGATATTTATTGTATAAGTATTTTAATCAGGTAGTAAATGTGAATTTCTATTAATCATAACAACTGTAAACTGCCCCTTGAGTTCCTTCAGAGCAGTCAATATCTTGGGATCAAGAAACTTGAAAAAAGTAATTTGAATCTTCTGATTTTGATTACCACCTCTCCCTCTTTGTGATTAAATAATGCCGAGCCTTCATAGACTATACAACACCATGCTAGGCATTACTCCATTGATTTTTTGTGGCCCCTGACCCTGAAGTTTTTTAAAAAGTTTATAGTACCTTAAGTTATTTGAAAGTCAGAATTCAGTATATTTGAACCTTGGCGACATAGCTCTGAACCCAGAAACCAATAGAGAAAGAGCTTTAAAAAAGACAGGAGTAAGTCTGTCTTCTTCAAGGAAAAACAAGGAAACCAGTGTGGCTGAAAATGAGTGACCAAGGAGGAGGGGAAAAGGTGATGAGGTCAGAGAAGAAATCTCAGGGGATGAACCCAAGTCATGAAGGTGTGTGTAGGAGGCCATCCAGAGGACTTAGCATTGACTCTGTGAGTAGGAAAGCCTTGGCAAGTTTTGAGCAGAGATGCAAAATGATCTGGCTCTCATTTGAAAAAGGTTCCTCTGACTGCTAGGCTGATAATAAACTAATTGGGGGTACCAGTATCAGTAGAAAAACAAGAGATGATAGAGTCATGGGCTTGGGTGGTAGTAGTGAAGGTACTGAGAACTGACAAGACTTGGGATATGTTTTGGAGGTAGAACTGATGGGATTTGCTCTTGGTTCATATGTGGGGCATGACAGAAAGAGAGGATTCAAGGATGGCTCCAAGGTTCTTGCCTAAGTCAGGGGGAAATGATGTTCCCCTTTGTTAAAGGAGAAAGATGGTAAGTGCAACGGGTTGGGCAGGAGTTCCATTTGGGATGCACTTTGGTTAAGATGCCTTTTATACATCTAAGTGGAGAAGTTAGTGATAATTCCATCAAAACATGACATAATATTTTGATGCTAAAATATATGAAGTTGGGTGCACGTGTGATTCAGTGGTAGAATGCTCACCTTCAATGCAGGAGACCCAAGTTTGATTCCCAGACCCCCAAAAGGATAAAATATATGAAGTTTTAGGAATTGTGGGAATTTACTTATTTGGAATAGTCTTAGTTCTCTGACAGTAACAGATGAAAGACTGGAATGTTGCCATTTATCTCTGTTAGCTCACTTTTACATGCCTCACCTTGGTTTCAGTGACCTTGGCTAAAAGTTCAAAGTATTTCTGAGTAAAGGTTCTAAAATGGCACAAATAACAGTTCACCTTGATTTAAGAAAATTTGATATACTAAAGACACACTCATAAAACAGATAATTTAGATCTTAATTTCTTGCATTATATATTCACATTTCAAATGTTTCTCTTTTTTAATAGAACATGAACTTTTTCAAGTGTGGATTTATATCCATTACTAAGTGAACAGGTTACAGGTGGTAAAATCAGTGATAATTCATTAGCAAACAATTCTGGAAGATTTTTATATCCCAGAGAGGCATTATTCCAGCCACTGTGGGGACACAAGAAAACAAACAGTAACAACAAAACCATGGACACTGTCCCCAAGGAGGTTATAACAGTCAATTCAAAGTACATATGCAACTAACTATAATGTGAGATACTGGTTGAATTTAGGGAGAATTATTATCTGCTCAGAAAATCCAGGAAAGTTAACTGGAGAAGATGTAATTTGAACTGGATAATAGTATGTAGGATTTTGACTACTGGATATGAAAGATGACCTTCTGAGTGTAAGGAATAACAAAAGCAAGAGCAAACAAAAAAGTTTATGTGGCATAGGTTAATTGAGGAGAGTGATTAAATATTAGGCTTAAAGACATTTAGGGAGCATGGTAGGACTTCAAAACTGTGATAAGTATTTAGCTACATTGGATAGAAAGAAGCTACTAAAGGTTTTTGCAGAATGAAGACTCAAGATTCAAGTGATTATTAGGAAAAACATTCTGTAAGTAGAAGTAATTGGCAAGGACTGGATTAGTCTGGGTGAGGGCTCTTGGGGTACACTAGAAGTTCATGAGAGGTAGGGATGGTGCAGCCACAGCAAGGGATAGAGGAGACACGTTTGAGAAGGATCTCAGAGATGGGATTGATTAGGCTTAGGTATAATTTTCACTTAAATTGGAAACTTAAGGACAAGTTTCTTGTATGGGGAGGAAAATGAATTTAGTTACAAGAAAGTAGAGTCTGAAGGATGCCCTACATCCAGCTGTGAGGTTAACCTGCTAACATGTTGAAGAAAAACTTCCTCAGGTCATACAAAAAGGCATGTGTGGACACATGCAGCTGTAGGATTCACTCACAGAAAGGGCACGGCCTGTGGTCTTGGGAGTGAGTGAGGCTATTAAAGAGAGAAATAAAGAAAGTAAAACAAAAGAGTTGTGAAGGAAGAACTTAAGGGAATAGCTACATTTAGAAAGTTAAGGTGGAAATGGTCAAAGAAGGGTCATCAAGATAAGAGGAATGTAAGAATGTATTTTCATGAAAATAATGTTTTGAAAAGGAGGATGGTCAGGAATGTTACAGAAAATCTGGAAGTATGAAAGTTGAGGAAATGTCACTGGATTTGAAATGAGAAGTCACTGATAACCTTGGACAAAACACTGAAAATGATAAGTGCAGTTAAAAACATAGTTACAGGTCTCTCGAGAGGGGAGGGGCCAAGATGGCAGCTTAGCAATGTGTGCGTTTTAGTTCGTCCTCCAGAACAACTACTAAATAACCAGAAACAGTACAGAACAGCTCTTGGGGCCACGTCAGTGACCGGACACACAGCGTACCCCAGTCTGGACCAGCTGGACCGGCTGCAAACCTCCCCAGAACTGTGAGTGCCCCAAGCTGTGGTGACCAGCGCCCCTCCCCGACAGGCTGCTTCCCAGAGGAGAAAGGAGAGAGACTTTAACAGCAGTAGAGGCTGAACCCAACCAAACGCCAATTGTGGAATTAATTAACAAATTCTGACTACTAAAAATAGGCCCCCAGCTCAGGTGAACCTGGTCAAAGTGGAGGTCGCTCATTTTTGCCCTGGCACCAAGGGGGCAGGGCTGACAGAAAAAGAAAAAGAAAAAGAAACAGAGGTTTTTTGTGGCTGTGTTTCTACAAAGACTTGACTGCCTCTGGATTCAGCAGCAGGACTTTTCAGGCTGCAACTGCCCCAGGCATAGGCAGAAACAAGCTCGTTTCAGGGCTTGTCTCAAGCCTATGCCTTCCTCAGGGGAGAGGTGGAGCCCAACTCAGCTGGAATCCCTCCCTCAAGGAGTTCAGACACCAGAACTTGGTAATTTGAAGCCATTAAAACCAGCCTACAACCTCTCCTCTGTCTCCACCATGCCCCCAGCAGGGAGAGTCTGCCAAAGTTAAAGGTACCCCATCATCTTATGCTGGTGAGACCCGCAGGCAGACAAGCGCCACATACGGGGCAGGATAAGAAAAACAGAGTCCAGAGACTTCACAGGAAAGTCTTTCATCCTGCTGGGTCTCACCCTCAGGGAAAACCAACGCAGGTGCCTCCATCCCCCTGATAGGAGGCCAGTTTGGTCCGGGAAAACCCAGCTGGGGTCTATGATACCTACGTAGTAGACACCCCTAAGGCTGGGGAGAAAAAGGCACCATACAAGCAAGGCAAGAAACAAGAACAAGAACCAAAAAATTCTCCTCTCTTAAACATAATCTAAGCTAGAGGTCCAGATAAAGCTGAATTGAATGTCAAAGAACAGATAGACAACAAATTCATCCAGTAAGAAAACCCTAGGTAAAAGAAGTGAAAGCAATCTTCAGAATAAACTAATTAAGGCAATTAAATGCCTAGACGCCAGTAAAAAATAACAAATCACACCAGGAAAACTGAAGATATGGCCCAGTCAAAGGAACAAACCAACAATTCAAATGAGATACAGGAATTGAAACAATTAATTCAGAATATACGAACAGACATGGAAAACCTCATCAAAAACCAAATCAATGAATTGAGGGAGGATATGAAGAAGGCAAGGAATGAACAGAAAGAAGAAATTGAAAGTCTGAAAAAGCAAATCACAGAACTTATGGGAATGAAAGGCATGGTAGAAGAGATAAAAAAAAACAGTGGAAACCTACAATGGTAGATTTCGAGAGGCAGAGGATAGGATTAGTGAACTGGAGGACGGAACTTCTGAAATCCGATAAGAAACAGAAACTATATGGAAAAATATGAGCAGGGACTCAGGGAATTGAATGACAATATGAAGCGCATGATTATATGTGTTGTGGGTGTCCCAGAAAGAGAAGAGAAGGGAAAAGGAGAAGAAAAACTAATGGAGGAAATTATCACTGAAAATTTCCCAACTCTTATGAAAGACTTAAAATTACAGATCCAAGAAGTGCAGCGTACCCCAAATAGAATAGATCCAAATAGACGTACTCCAAGACACTTAATAATCAGAATGTCAGAGGTCAAAGAGAAAGAGAGGATCTTGAAAGCAGCAAGAGAAAAGCAAGGGAAACCCAATAAGACTATGCGTAGATTTTTCAGCAGAAACCATGGAGGCGAAAAGACAGTGGAATGATATATTTAAATTATTAAAAGAGAAAAACTGCCAACGAAGAATTCTATATCTAGCAAAATTGCCCTTCAAAAATTAGGGAGAAATTAATACATTTTTAGACAAAAAATCCTGAGAGAATTTGTGACCAAGAGACCAGCTCTGCAAGAAATACTAAAGGGAGCACTAGAGACAGATACGAAAAGACAAAAGAGAGAGGTGTGGAGAAGAGTGTAGAAAGGAAGACTAAGAGTAAAGGTAAAAAGAAGGAAAATTAGATATGGCATATAAAATACAAAAGGCAAAATGGTAGAAGAAAGTACTACCCATACAGGAATAACACTAAATGTTAATGGATTGAACTCCCAAATCAAAAGACATAGAGTGGCAAAATGGATTAAAAAACAGGACCCATCTATATGCTGTCTACAGGAAACACATCTTAGACCCAAAGATAAACATAGGTTGAAAGTGAAAGGTTGGGAAAAGATATTTCATGCAAATAACAACCAGAAAAGAGCAGGAGTAGCTATACTAATATCCAACAAATTAGACTTCAAATGTAAAACAGTTAAAAGAGACAAAGAAGG
>PVIY010041218.1:0-21791 GCA_004026745.1 Myrmecophaga tridactyla
TGAGAAAGGAGCCCTGACTGTGTTCGCCATGTGCCTTCTCACTTGAGAGAGAAACTCTGAACTTCATCAGCCTTCTTGAACCAGGGTATCTTTCCCTGGATGCCTTAGATTGGACATTTGTATAGACTTGTTTTAATTGGGACATTCTCTTGGCCTTAGAACTGTAAACTAGCAACTTATTAAATTTCCCTTTTAAAAAGCCATTCCGTTTCTGGTGTATTGCATTCCGGCAGCTAGCAAACTAGAACAAGAACTAAACACCTTTACCTGGCCAAGTTGACACTTGAAGCTAACCACCACAAGTGTGTTGAGCTTCTTGAACATATATATTTATATTTTCATAAAAGTTGCTAAGGTTTCAGTCATTATTTCCTTAAATTTCTTTCTGTCCCTCTTTCAGTTTGCCAAAGCTGCTAGAATGCAATATATTTTTCATGATTGGATTGACTTTTACAAAGGGGATTTATTAATGAAATGAAAATGTCCAAATTAAGGTGCTAACAAGAGGATACATTTTTGAAGGAAAGGCTGCTGGCATCTAGGGTTCCTCTGCATAGGAAAGCACATGGTGATCCCTGCCTATTTTTCTCTCAATAAAATTCTGTGGGTGTATTCTTTCTCTCTTAGCTTCTCACAGCTCTGGGCTGTACTCCAAAATATCTCTCCCTTAAAGGACTCCAGCAAACAGATTAGGAGAGCCTTGAATGCGCAGGGTCACATATCCATGGAAACAACCTAATCAAAATATCCCACCCAACAATAAGTCTGCCCCCACAAGATTGTATTAAAAGAACATATGCTTTTCTGGGATACATTACAGATTCAAACCAGTATGCTCTCCCTCTAGTCCCCCAAAACATATGCTCTTTCCATATGCAAAATGTATGCATTCCATCACAATATCACAAAAGCTTAAATCATTTTACTAACAATAAATAAGTACAAACTTTTTATCAAAATCAGTTACAGATATGGTTTGTCCTAAGGCAAAATTCTTCTCTAACTGTGGACCTTGTACCTTAGAACAAATTATCTGCTTCCAACAGACTGAGGGACAGTCATAGAATAAATATTTCCACTGCCATAGGGAGAAGTTGGAAGGGAAACAGGGGTCAAAGTTCCAAAACAGATCCAAGAACATGCAGGGCAAACTACATTAGATTTGAAGTCTGAGAGTCATTTTACAGAAGGATATTTTATCATTGGGGCTTGAGAGAGTGGCAGTCCCACCCTCTCCAATGGCTTATGCAGTGGCTCTGCTCTCTTGAAACTTTGGGAAGACCACCATTTTCTCAGCTTCACCCTCTTCAAGCATTGGGGTAGCACCTGGACTCTCTATCATCCCCAGGGCATACTCTCAACCCTTTAGAATAGTGAGGTGGGGGCCAGGCTATCCCAATTCCCCAAGCATCTGAGAGGCCTGGGGTGGCAACACTTTTCCTAAATAAGGGGGCAGAAAGTTAGCACTCTGCAAACTCATCCCCTCCATATGCATGGGTAGGTCTGCTCTCCTGGCTCAATGTTTCTTGGCTCCAGAACTTAGCTTCCTGATTTTTCCTTTGAGGACATTTTTCCTTCAATTTGTCCATTTTTTATCCCTTTTAGCCCATATTGACAGTAGTTCCAGACATAAAGATCCTATCAAAACTTTTCATTTTAGCATGCACCTACAGGAGTCCCAACATTCAGACAATAGGTCCCTCTTCAAATCCTTTGTGGGTAACTGCATTTCCCATCCTGGCTTTTTTATGAAATGGTTGACTGGTTCCATGCTTTGTCAAATCCTCACATGGAGCCTTAATTTCTGGGAACTCATTTTCTGAAAGTCCAAAATTTTCCAGATCATCAATTTTTCATTTCATTGTATCTGAGAGTTCGTTCTCAGCTTATCCCTTTTTGCTTGCATTTTACTATAAACTTCAAGGAGAAGCCAGGTTGCATTTTCCACATTTAATTTGAAAATCTCCTCAACTACATATCCTGGCTAGTCACTTTCAGACTCTCCCTTTCAATGTCAGTACTCAATTTGCCAAATAGTTTGCCACTTTAAAGCAAGGATCACCTTTCTTCCAGTTTGCAATGACACATTCATCATCTCTATCTAAGGTTTCATTGGAAGAACATTTAGTAGCCATATTTCTACCAATAGTACAAAGCATTCTAGGACTTTCCTCTTATGCTTCTCACAGTTCTTCCAGAATCTTCCTGTTATCTGTTTAAAAAAACCATTCCAACATGTTTGGTATTTGCAAACTCAGCAGCACTTTACTTCTCTGGTATCAGCATCTTTTTCAGTTTGCTAAAGCTGCCGGAGTGCAACATACCAAAAATGGATTGGCTTTATGAATGGGATTTATTAAGTTACAAGTTACAATTCTAAGCCTGTGAAAATGTCCAAATTAAGGCACCAACAGGAGGACACCTTCTTGAAGGAAAGGCTATTGACACCTGAGATTCCTCTGTCACATGAGGAGGCACATGGTGACATCTGCTTTTCTTTCTTTCCAAAATGTGTCTCTGGTTGTTTTCTTCCTCTCTTTCTTTGACTCTAAGCTCTCTCCAAAAAGTCTCTCCCTTAAAGGTCTCCTTCAGATTAAATCTGCCTTGAATGTGTGGGGTCACAGCTCTGTGGAAACAAACTAATTAAAAGTCCTACCCAACAATAGGGCTACTCCCACTAGATTAGATTAAAAGCACATAGGCTTTGGCAGGTATGTAACAGACTCAAACCAGTACAGCTTGTTTTCCCTTCACTTCTTCTTCTGAGAAACCCATGACATGTATGTTTTTATACCTCATGCTGTCTTTAAAACTCTTGAGACTCTGTTCAATTTTTTCTATTCTTTGTTGTATCTGTTCTTCTGATTGTATGATTTTGAATGTTCCTTCTTCTAGCTCATTGATTCTTTCTTTGCCTGTTCAAATTTGCTGCTAAATGCTTCTAGTGTTATTTAAATCTCACTATTATGCCTTTCATCCCATAATTTTATTGTTTTTATTTTTTAACCTTTCAAATTCTTCTTTATATTCACACATTGTCTTCTGAACATCTTATAACTCTAAAATCCATATTTTCTTTCATCTCCTTGAATTGATTTAGGAGACTTTTTTTTTTACCTTCTTTGGTTAGTTGTTCCAAATTCTCTGTCTCCTCTGAAGTTTTCATTTGTTCTTTTGACCTGGCTAGATTTTCCTGTTTCTTAGTATGGCTTATATATATATTTTTTTTGCTAAAGTCTGAACATCTGGTTATTTTTCATTTTTTAACTCTGAAGGTCAGTTTCTCCCTCTTGTCTAGGGTTTTACTGTTGACTGGCTTTGTGTTAAATCTCTACTTTGACTCTTGTTCAAACTTATTCTGGACATTTAAAGCAGCCTGTGTTTAGCTGTCCAGATTTTCTCAGCTCTTCTTCATCTGTTTCTTGCCTTGGATATGCAGAACATATTTAAGATTGCATTTTTTGACAAATTTTCACATCAAGTTGAAAGCTTCCTTTCCTCTGTTCCTTCTCCAGAAATCATGATCTGTTCTGCTTATTTTGTAGAGTCTCCCCCCCCCCCCACCTACTGTGGTTTGCTTAAGTTCTCTCCCTCACTCATTACCCCCTGTTCCATTAAGTCCTGGAAACCATCCTGCTTTACAACAGCTGAGTTTTCCCCCGTGTGTGTGTGTGTGTGTGTGTGTGTGTGTGTGTGTGTGTGTGTTTCCTGTCTCCAGTTTCTTCCCCTTAGAGCATCCAGGATCCCAAATGAGGTCAATCCAGAAAGGTTTGTTTTGCATTTAGGCAGTTCAAGTGAACAGAGATTACATTGAGTGTGTGCATCTTTTACCAACAGTTCTGCCACAATCACTCTCCTGTTAATTTTTTTCTTGGGTTTCCTTTTGTATGCAGCACTCCTCAGAGGCTTGTGTTCCACCCTGCACCTCCACATACTTGGGTCCCAGTATCTAGATTGCTTGGAATTCTAACTTTCTGCTATGACTTACTCTACACTCTTCATCCATGGCAAAAGGGACCCAGGCTATGCTGTCTCTGCAAGCATTGAAAGTTATGTGGGGTGGAGGGTGACAGAGTCTGGACTGGTGACTCTGGAATGGAAATCTACCTAATTTGCAGATTATTTTTTTTGTTGTTTTTCTTTAATTCAGAATTCGAAAAGTCCTTCTCCAGTCTCTATTATCCTCCAAAGTTCTAGTCAAGTGGCATTTGTCCTTTTATTGGCAGATTCTGAGAGGACACTTATCCAGGGGATGTCTAACATCACTATGTTGATGAGATCCCTATTTGTTTTTAATTTCATTTATGCTTACTTTCATATCCTTGAACATGTTTATAATGACCGTTTTAGTGTCCATGTCTCCTAATTCTATTCTCTCACTTTATGTCTGCTTCAATTGACTGAGGTTTGTGTGCATTATTCTCTCTCTCCTTTCATCTCTAGATTATTTCTATTTGTATAGTTTGAATGTTTATCCTTTTTTTTTTTTTTTTTTTTGACTGCAATGAGGCAAGTAGCCTGATCTTCAGATCAGCTTGTTTCTTTAAGTTCAGTTTAAGGATTTTGGGGAATAGTTATAGGGTAACATTTATTCCAAGTATAAGAGTTCTATGTTTAGTTTGCAGCCCTTTTTGGAGTTTCCCTTTAATGACTTGGGCATTCAGTGGGTCCTGTTGATTCTGGTTTTTCAGAGCTTTTATTCCCCTAGTTCTATTTGAACCCTCCATGTTGATTCAGTTATATCTCCAAGTACTTTTTTTTTTCTTTAACTAGTTGTGCTGGTTTGAATCTGTTGTGTGCCCCAGAAAAGTCACATTCTTTAATCCTCATTCAGTATTGCTGGGTGGGAGTTTTTTTATTGTTTCCATGGAGATCTGACCCACCCAATTGTGAGTGGTAACTTTGATTAGATGGTTTCCATGGAGAGGTGTCTCCACCCATTCAAGGTGGAGTTGTTTACTGGAGCCCTGTAATCTTTTTTTTTTCTTTCCTGTGTTTGTTTTATTTCTTTTTCTATTGTATTTTTATTTCTTTTTCTGAATTAATGCAAATGTTCTAAGAAATGATGAATATGCAACTAACTGATGATATTGTGAATAACTGATTATGTATGTTGTTTTATTTTGTTTCTTTATTTTTAATTAATAAATAAATTTTAAAAAAAATAAAGAAATGAGGTTAGAAAAATGAATAAGTCAAGGCCAGAGAACTAAAACAGCACAGAAACTCATGCAGGCATTTTGTGAATAACCATAAAATGAAGCAAATTCATTGTAGGTCATGGAAATAACCTCATTTCATAAATGAGTTTTGTATGTTTGCTCAATGAATAGAGTTGATTATAGTAAAGTTTGTAGACAAAAGACAAATATGGGAGTGCTACATGTAAGTGTATGTCTTATTGAAGTAGAAATACTAATAGAGATTGATTTATATTACTTTGAATTTAGCTTGATATTTCAATTTGTGGACTCCAATCTCCCATAATGGAAACTTCTCATCACTTCCATTCAAATACACTTTACTTCTATCTCTTTCTCTTCTAAACCATGATATAGGAATGACTTTGAAATGTATATTCTAATTTTTCTAAACATTCTAAATCAAACTTTATCAAGCTATAATTTACATGCAATAAAATGCGCCCATCATAAATATACAGTTCAATTTGTTTGGCAAATAGATATAACCATAGAATTAAGACCACAAATATAAAATTTTCCTACCTCCCCATGAAATTTCCTCTTGACAATTTACTGTTTAATCCCCTAACATTGACTCTGCACAACCACCATCTAATTTGTGTCAGTACTGATTAGTATTGTTTGTTCTAGGATATAAATGTAAATGGAATCACACAATATATACTTTTAATGTCTAGCTTCTTTTGTTCAGCATAATGTTTTTAAGATTCAGTCATTGTTTTATGTTTCATATGTCTGTAACTTTTTAGAGCTGAATAACATTTTACTGCATGGTAAAAAAAATATCTTATCTATCAGTTCACTCAGTGATGGACTTTTGGGTCATTTCCAGCTTGGAAATAAAATGATAGAGCTGATTTAAATTTTTTATAAATCTTTTTTGGATATATATATTTAATTCACTTGGATAAGAATTTAGGAGAAGAATTACTAAGTCACATTTTGAGTGTATGCTTAAATTTAAAAGAAACTATCAAACAGTTCTCAAAAAAATTTTAACATTTCAAACCCTAATAGCGATAAATGAGGATACCAGTTTCTCTACATCCTTGCTAACGCTTGATAGTGTTAGTCTTTTAGTATGATTAATACTAAGGGTCTGTTGAGGGATTACATTATAGTTTTAACTTGCATTTTATTAATGATTACTGATTTGCAGAATATTTCATGGTCTTATTTTCAATCTTATATATCTTCTCACATAAAGTGTTCAATTTTTGCTCCAATTTTTTATAAGAATGTTTATTGAACATAAACATTCTTATAAAAACTTGTGTTTTTATTGAACACAAGTCCAATAATCTAGGCACAAGTCCTTTAACAAGTATGTGTATTGAGGATGTTTTCTTACATTTCAATGTCCACATTTACATTTTTGTCTCTAAAAAATAATTTCTTAGTTTTAAATTTGATGGAGCTTAATTTCTGATTTTTTTCTATTACAGTTAGTGAATTTTTGGTTGTATCTAAGATATCTTTGCCTATCTGCAACATTTTTTCCTATATGCTTTTCTAGAACGTCTATAGTTTAAATTTTACAGTAAAGTGTGTTTTCCACTGCACTTTACTCTTTGTGTATGATGTGAGATAAGAGTGAAGTTAATTTTTTTATTTAGTGTGTATATCCAGTTGTTACGGCCCCATTTGTTGAAACAATATACTTTACCCATTGAATTATTTTGAAGTGTTTGTTGAAAATCAATTAATTATATATGTTTGTGAGTATGTGTTTCTGTTTCCAACTCTCTCTTCTGTTCTACATGTCTGGCCTTATCTCAATAACATATTCTCATGATTTTTACAACTTAATATTAAGCTTCTGTGGACAGTTAATGCAAGTTTTCTAATTTTTTTTATTCTTCAAAGTTGTTTAAGTTATTATATATCCTTTGCCTTTCCATGTACATTTTAGCATTGGCTTACCAATCCCTTAAATATGCCACCTAAATTTTTAATAACTATAGATCAATTTAGGGATGATTAATATCTCAATAGTGTAATTTCTTAAACTGAATCCCTGTTTTTTGGTAGCTTCTTTAAATTGTCTCTATATATGATCATGTTGTCTGCAAATAAATACTATTTACAATTTACTTTCTACAGGAATTCTATTTTATTTTCTCTCTTGCAGTACATCATTGGAGTGAAGTATGAGAGCCCTTGAGACAAGCCCTGAGATTACAAGAGAGAGTACCATCCATATTCCCCAACCTGCTTCAAACCCTTCATCATTGTTTGAGTTTCATCCCACATCATATTGCAACCAAATAAGTGACTCCAACACATAACTGCTCAGATTCAATCTCTTCATTTCTTCATTCAGAGAAATTGTGAAAGATAATAAAATGTTCTTGTTTTAAGCTCCATGAAGGTTTGAGATGATTTCTTACATATTAATACAAAAATTTGTGCCTGGAAGTAGTAGGCTGCCTTAAAAAAATACCTAAAATATTTGACATAGGTTTCATGGTCAGGTCGAAAGCAAAACCTGAAATAGACTTGTGGTAGGTTGAATTATGTACTCCAGAAAAAAAAAAAGAAATAAAAAACTCTTAATCTTAGTCATTCCTGTGAGTGTGAACTCATTATAAACAGAACTTTTGAATAGGTTCTTTTTAGTTATGATGTGAACTAACTAAATGAGGTTGCATCTTAATCCTATTACTGCGGGATTTATAAAGAGAAAGCCATGCAGAGAAGCAGAAGCAGAAGTAGGAAGTCAGTGAAACCCAGGACAGAAAGAAGAGGATATTGCCATGTATCAGGAAAGCCAAGGAACCCCAAGGATTGCCAGTCCACTAGAATGCTAACAACTCTGGGAGGAAGTGAGAAATCCAGCCTCAGAAAGTGTAAGACAATAAATTCTCATATTTAAGTGAACCCATTGTGTAGTATTTGTGATAACAGCCAAAAAACTAAGGTAGGGTTTGAGAATACTCACTTTAACATCCTCAAGTGTTAGTGGAAGCCCAATAGCGCTGAAGAAAATCTGTCAATGAGAGCTTAAAGAAATGTAAAGAAAATATGGAATGAATAGAAATGTGTAGTGGTGAAAATTTAGGAATACTATCACCTTTAGTAATAAAGAAAATAGGAAATGTATCAAAACTTGATTATTTAGCTAAAGAAAAACTTTTAAATACTGTTTAAATAACCTTTATATTTTTTATGAAAAGAACCAGTATTTATTGAATTTGAAAATAAAACTGTTTTTCAGTCCTTATATCCACAGTTAGAAAAACAAATGAACCAAAAAAGATCAAAAGCCATTTTCACATTAAAATATATTTAAAGGGAAAACTTCAAATACACACCTTATCTCTAAGAATTTTATTAAGACATCATAAAAATTTTACCTAGTGTCTTATACACTCTTTTCAAATAGACAAAAGGTTTTCTAAGGTTTTCTATGACTGCCTATAGAACTTAGAACTTAGCTGTCAAATGATAGAGCTTTTAAGAAACTTAAGAGTGGGTGGTCCTAAAGCAGACTTTCAGAGAGTCCATAATAAAGGGCAGTTTATCTGAAAATATTTTTATGTATCTTTATAATGAAATGGATTATAAATTAATATATAAGAGACACACAAGTGTTTCAAAGGAATTATACCAATTCTGAAAGGGACAGAGATGGTAAAAATAAATAAAGACAGGCCTTTGGTTCTCAGATGCTCACTTCTAAGACACCAAAAAAAGAAGCCACAAAGGTCATGCTAAAACAGCTTCAGGAACTTTTCCTGCTGTAGGCTTGAGGACAAGGCCATTGAAAAAAATCTCATTCAAAACATAGTAGATGTTTTGCAGAGTCATTTCCTAAGCTAGTGTCTTTGACAACTGTATGTGAAACTTTACTACTATATGATGTACCATTAACAACAAAGTAATCAGGAACCAAAAATCCCATTCACCCCCTCCCTCCCGTGAATTAGATCTGTGGGTATGCCCTGCTGCCAAAGCCCTTATAAGTAAGGAGCTGAGCCCTTAAAGACTGAAGAACTAGTCTCTAGAAAAAAATAAAAATAATGGAAATCAAACTTAAAAAAAAGAGTACTTTATATTCTCAAACCACTATTACTTCACATAATCTCTTTAGTTTTGCCTTGAAATTTTAACATAAAGGTCCTGCCATCTTTAAATTTTCAGTTATGAATTCTGTCATTTGTACTGTCTTATGCTCATGTTTTTCCTCATGTGTCTTGTAATTTTTGTTTATATTTGCCAAATCAGTAGGAGTTTTTGCCCCTCTTTCCACAAATATCTCAGTTATACCAGTGCCCTGGATAGAGTAGTCTATAATCATAGAATACTATTGAAAGATTTATATGATCTGAAGAGAAAACGGAAGAGGGGAAGGATGTGTAATAAAATACAGTATAAGTGGCCAGGGAAGATCAAATGGAACCAAGAGGTTGTTCTGCTGTTATGCAAACTTCAGTTAGATAGTACTAATTGCCGCGGTTTGCTAAATCCCAGTCGACATTACTGCTGTTGTCTCCTAAGGACACCTAAGGGCTTGAACTGAGACTTGAACCATTATAGAATGGTTACATGCACTAGGTTTGCCTTTCTGAAACATACAATTGCCAGATGGTTCCTAGGTCTGATAAATATTGAAACACAGAGGGACCAGCCTCTCTCTGATGATCAATTAATTACATTCTCATTCCCCTAACCTGCAGTGTAGATACCTCTTCTCAACATGAAAAGGTCAGAACAGGCATTCACCAAAGATCCCTGTAGAATGGGATAAGGATTAAAGGAGGAGAAGGTATAACAGAGAAAATGGGGTTTAACAAATGAGTATAGCTGCTGAATCATTATATTAATATTCTTTCTAGCCTCCAATGCTTTGGGGCAGCTAGATGGAATAATCTGAGATGATGGAATGGTAGTCCATGGCAATTTTTTTTCTAATTTTCTTGAAATATGTTTTGAAAATTATTGCTTTTTATTCTTTGCTTTGTACATGTGTTATACTATACAATAAAAAATAATTTTTTTTCAAAAGAATACTATTAAGCTTGTTTCAAACAATGTCTTGTGGACTTTACTCTTCAAAGTTAGAATTTCTCAGTTTTGGTTTATAATTCCCTATATGTTTAGTTTTAAGTACCTGGTATTCTAATTATTTTTTCAAGTAACTCTTGTTTCCAGTCATGGCTTGGGTCTGATAGTTTACTGCTGCATATTTCCAGACTGTGCTTCTGCCAGTGGGGGAAATATGTTGTGGTACTTCTAGGTTGGAACAGTTTTTTTCAATGTCTCTCCTTTTTCCAGATTGCTTTTTCCAGATTCTTTGCTTTATATATATATATATATAGATAGATAGATAGATAGATAGATAGATAGATAGATAGATAGATATTGGACAACAGATAAAATATAGTGTATATATTATATAATATATAAAGTATAATTATATGTTATATATGCATGTGTGTTTAATCAAATACAAATCCATGAAAGAGGTGATATTTAAAATTACATCATGGATTGTAACATTTATTTACAATGTAATGGATACGTAAGATTTCTTTAAAAAATACAGTATTAAGATTTTAAAAAATTGACTGTAAAACTGTCATTGAACCTAGATAAAGGTGGCCTAGGGGTTTAGTATTCAATTTTCCTTTCTTATAAGATTGAGATCTTCTATTGCAAAAGAGTTTAAAAACAATTATTATGTATGAAATAATGTTTTAAACTTTGTAAGCAATCACATCATCATATTCCCATGAATGTCTTTATTATAGTTGCTTTAGTTTGGAACCTTCCAGAATGCAATATACCAGAAATGGAATGGCTTTTATAAAGGGAATTTATTAAATTGCAAGTTTATAGTTCTATGGCCATGAAAATGTCCAATCTGAGGCATTGAGGGAAAGAAACTATAACTCCAAAGAAAGGGCTGCTGTAGCTCAGGGTTTCTCTCTCAGCAGGGACAGCACATATTGGTGTCTGCTATCTTTCTCTCCACATTTCACAAGGCTTCCCCAGGACCATTTTCCTTCTTCATCTCCACGGGCTCCATTGGTTCTCCTCGCTGTAAAGCTTTTTCCAAAATGGTTCTCTCTTATAGGTCTCCAGTAAGCAAACCCTCCTTGAATGGAGGAGACACCTCTCCATGGAACCCACCTAATCAGAAGTTACCACCACAATTGAATGCATCACACTACCATGGAAACATTCAGAAAGTTCCCACCCAGCAATACTGAATGCGGATTAAAGGACATGGCTTTTCTGGGGTATATAATAGATTCAAACTGGCACAACAGCTAAAGATATCCTCTTTGTATTCAAAATTCAAACCCACTAACTTTATAGCACATTTGTGCAATTTAAGGCAAAAAAATATTATATGTGAATAAAAAACAAACTTATCAAAAAAATTTTTAAAAATGCCTTAATTAGGAGGCTCAGAACAGAGACAAGACCTTCCTACCAATTTCATTTATTGTTAATGACAGACTTACAAATGGCACAAGGCCAGACTATGGTTCAAACTGAAACTTAATTTGAAAACAACACAAAATAGAAGCAAATTCCTAAAGCTCCTTCTCTTTATATCTTTTTAAAATAGGCCACTAAATGTGAAATTTGGAAGAATATAAATCTGTTACTCTTGGAAACTGATTATCACTAAGAATATATCCTCCTCTTAAGAATAAGATAGAAATGCAATTAAGAAAAAGAAAAGGTCTGTGAGAATATATGTAAACCTTTGTCAAATGAACATAATGAGGACTAAGTCCAGATTACACTAATATTGGAAACTAATACTGGAAACATCATTTGATACCTTTGAGTGCCTTTTGGCATTCACTGCAAGAACCACAGCTGGAGCTTTTAGCTTTGTAGATTATTTTTAATCAAGCCATCCTCGAGTATTGTTAGTTATCCTTTTTAAAACAAAAGTGTTCATGCTGAATAGTTTCATTATCTTTTTGTTATTTTTTCCTCCTCTTCAAGCATTTATTTTGCAGGCAATATCAATCAAGCAGAAGGGTAGCATTATCAAGTATTGTATTCTATCCTTCCACATCTCATTTTAGACTAAGAAGAAGTCATTTTATCCTTTTCTCATTCTCTTAAGATTCACTAGAGTTCCAGGTAAGTAAACAAAAGTTGAAAGAATTCTTTCTTTTTCACAGTAGGCTGTTGCACCCCGGGATGTTTTGATGCCCCTTGTGGTTGAAGGTAATTTAAATCCACTGTGGAAACAGTTTGAGTTATTGAAGAAGACTGCTCTAAAACTTTTTGTGCTATCCAAAAGACATGAAGTGTGTGAATATGTGAAGTCTGGCCTCTGTCCTTAGATAGAGTGTATTATTACTATATAAAATATGTGTGTGTATGCTGGGAGGGGGAATTACCTTGTGTGTATATTTTTAGTATTCATATGGTATACATAAAATCTTCACCTTGTACATACAAGAGGAAACAGCAGTTAATTTTCTTTCATTTTATAATAATCTTCATCAATTTGCGATTTGGAAACTAGTACACAAAAATAAGGCTTTGGGTATCAAAACATTTCTTATCACTAACTGGAGATAAGATATACCATTTTGCATTTCTGGAGTGGAACCACTTAGCCTGTAGGTAAAATATGCTTCTTTTCCCTTTCTTTCTGATGAGGAGCATTCTGCTGGTTTTGATTTATTGTTCTCATAAGGAAGGTAACATGTTTCATGATTAGCTTTAGTTATAAATCATCTGCTTATTGAATAAGAGATTCCAAAAAGACAGTAAGAAAATAACTATATACTTTTATTTATATTTGATAATCAACATGATTCATGTTTTCAACACATTTTTATATCATGACTTGTTTTAAATGAATCACATGAAAATATGTGGACAAGATAGTTATCATTTTAGAACATCTTTCTATGTTCTAAATTTAAAGGCAACTTAAAGCCTTGTTGTGGATACTGCTTATGCCTCATTTCAAAGACTCACTACTCCAGCCACTGCAAAGTTGACCAAATGAATGCAGGCTTCAGTTTTGCTTAAATACAACCTAATGGATATGTTTTTTGACCAGGAGGAAGGAGAAGAGACCAAAACTTGATCAAAGGAGCTTTATTTGGAGACTATGTGCAGACAGGCTAAAGCCTAAAATGGTGACAGCAGCAAGCAGGGAAAGTGGTAGAGCTTATGTAGAATGGTTGGTGAGAGATAGGGAAAGGGAGGGTGTGGGTTTGGGCATGGGAAATTGCATAGTCTCATTGATGGGTTTAGAAGTGGAGGGCTAAGCAGTAAGTCAGCAGGTTTCATTAGTAAGGTTTAAAATTTAAACATTGCCATAGTCATGTAGAGTTGCAGCTGCTGGAGGGCAGATGTTGGGTAAGGGGAGCTTAACTCAAGATTACAGCTGCCAAGGAGCAAGAAAGCATGGGCTGAGATGGGCTCAGTGGTCTTCCTGGAAATCATGGATGAGGGAAACTTCTTGAATTATTTGCTAAGAGTTGGTTACATTATGGGGGAAGGGGTTCTGCCTAACATTTCAACCTTTTCCTTTTAGTTTTCTTGGGAGGCTGAAGGGCAAAAGTCTGTTTTCTCTATCTGCTTGCAGCTGGTCGGGGACATAGAGCTGTCCCTATGTTTCATCACTGGCAGTAGCTGGTACTGATGTTTTTGCTGGAGGAGTAGCATGTCTCCAACAGCCTGATTCATCATTATTTGGACAGTTCTGCAAATAAAGCTGTTTAAGTGTTTTAAGAGTCAGGGCCCAAAACTAAGGAGAGATATCTGGTTGATGACTCTCTAACTACCTCAAAGATGAAAAGAGACATTGTCATTAGGGGCAAAGAGATGATACACTGAAACTGGTTGTTGTTCTTAGAAAGTCTGGCATCTTTGGGTTTCAGAGCTTCTCTGGCATTGGAATAATCTGGCAGTTTTAAGTCTCTGAAAAAAAACCTAGTAAGTAAAAGTTTATAGAGCATAGGATATGGAAAATTATTGATTGGGGTTTGCCATATTGTGGCAGTTTGCAATATCTGACTGAAACTTGTATAAATGTAACCTCCAGGATGACCTCTCAACTCAACTTGAAATCTCTTAGCCACTGAAACTCTATTTCTTTTCCCCTTTTGGTCAGTTAATCCATGATGCCAGGGCCAGGCTCATGATTCCAGGGTTAGTCATATCCCACAATGCCAGTGCCAGGCTTATACCCCTGGGAATCATGTCCCATGTTGGAGGGAAGTTCAGAGCTTGGCTTATAGAGAGGCCATATTTGAGCAATAGCAAAGATTTTCTGGAGATGATTCTTAGGCAGTAATTATAAGTTTGTTAATACAGAAATAAGTTTCATAGGGACAAGCCTCAAAATTGAGGTATGGCTTATTAAATTGAGAGCACCTCTTGCTTAAGAAAATGTCAGGAATTCCCCAGGTGGGAAAGTTAAATAGTTCTATTTTTCCTAGCCCCTTAAGGGAATTTGCAAACATTTTTTCTCATTTTATGCCCCAAATACTCTGAAATGCATCATTGCATAATATTAATTTGTACAGAATATTAAGATTTTTGTTCCATTTTAGGTTCTATATTAAATAAAGCTGAATTGCATTGTTTAAATTAAAATACTGGCCAGATTAAATTAGATTGTGTGCTTCAGAAAAATTAAATTTTGGACAAAATAAACATTTTTCTTTTTATCTCACACAAAAGTTAAAGCTTTAAAACACAGACAGTTTTATTCTTTACCTTGTATATTGATATACCTTAGTTTTAACCAGATCAGTTTCATGACATCTTTAATCAGAGTTTGATCTTTTCCTGTTTTCTTTTTAAACAGTTGCTGTATGTACCCTTGCAGACTTTCAGAGTTGGAGAACTATATCTGAGCTTCAGGTGTCATATGGACACTTAAAGTTACAGGGAACTACTAGCTATACAAAAAGCAAATCACTTTAGAATTTAAAAATAACAGTTAAGGGCAGGCCACGGTGGCTCGGCAGGCAAGAATGCCTGCCTACCATGCCAGAGGACCCAGGTTTGATTCCCTGTGCCTGCCCAAATAAAAAATAACTAAATAACAGTTAAAGCTTACACTCTGAACTTCAATTTTTATAAGCATTTTTAAATGAAGTTACTTTCAGAAATAAAAACATTAGACAGTTTTATATTAAAAAGTAGCAGAGCTTTTGTTCTATTTCACTTTTACCATTTAGCAGAATTATATTAATTAACAGATAAAATATTATATATATGTATATATTTGTCCTGCCTTTCTTTTGAACTTTTTCCTTGTAAGGAAACAGGGCTCTGACTTACAGATGATCACATATACATTTAGAGAAGTACTAGAGCAAAGTAGTGCAACTGGTAATATAATCTGTAGCTTTTTAAGAATAATTAAAACTATTACTAACAACATCATACTATTGCTGAACATCATACAGATTAGTATCAGGATATAACATGGATAGTGAGAACATGGTTAGATTCTTAGGAATTTTTTGCAATTTCTAAATATAAAAATAATATTATTTTACTTGTACATATTTAACCAGCAACAGGATAGAAATCTCTTTTAAACACTGTAGTACTCCCCAAACACTTCCTATGCAAGAGGCTAAACTATTTTAACACACCACTACCTATAGAAGGTGAAAGAACAAATTGCTTGCAACAGTTTTTTTCCTGAACAGTGAAAAGACTTGTCTTCTGAAATAAAGGATGGGAAGGTTAAGGATATTAACAAGGTTATTATTCTGAAAATCTTTGTTTCTAGACTCAGATGATTGAGTAAAAGTTTTTAAAAACTTTACATTAAGAACAGACTAACAATCCATGTTATTTTAACGTGGAGAAAAAGTAATATTTTAGTTTAGTGTGAATACTTGGCTTCATACAAAAGCTTTCTTTATGAAATATATGATAAACAGACTGTGCCAGTTTGAAGGATTATGTACCCTAGAAAAGCCCAGCTTTAATCCTGATCCATCCTGTGGAGGCAGCTATTTCTTTTAATCCCTAATCAGAAATGTAGATTGGCAACTTGATAAGATTATCTCCACAGAGATGTGACTCACCCAATTGTGGGCATTAACATTTGATCAGAGGGAGATATGACCCCACTCATTCCAGGTGGGTTTTCATTAGTTTATGGGAATCCTTTAAAAGAGGAAACATTTTGGAAAAAGCTTCAGAGACACAGGATCCATGAGAGCCAAGAGAACCACAGAGCCCACACAGACAGAGACGTTTGGAGATGAAGATGGAAAACGCCCTTGGGGAACATCATGAAACAAGAAGCCTGGTGAGAAAGCTAACAATCATCAGCATGTTGACCATGTGCCTTTCCAGTTGAGAGAGAAACCCTGAACTTCATCTACCTTTCTTGAGTTAACCTTTTGTTGGTGCCTTAATTTGGATATTTTTATAGACTTGCTTTAATTGGGACATTTTCATGGTTCTAGAACTGTAACCTTTCAACTTAATGAATTTCCCTTTTTAAAAATTGCTCCATTTCTGGTAAAACACATTCCAATAGCTTGCAAACTAGAATGCAGATTTATTAAATTTTGGTCAGCATTGACTATGACAGACATAATTCATTTTCATAAATTTCATTTTACAACTCTCTGTATTCATTCAAAGCTTATAGCCAACAATGATTATTACAAACAAAATTCACCTCCTCCATCCCTTTATTACTTTCTGTATCCATTCAGGGCTTATAGCCAACAATGACTAAAACATGCAAAATCCATTCTGTTAAAATTTCTATCACCTTCCGTATCCATTCCACCTATAAATTTTATTTATTCAGACTGCACATAATTAGAAATAAATTCGATACTAAATTCACAAAGCTTTTGAACCTGCATACTTCCTTTCAATGATAGTATTCATGAAGTGGAGAAGAGACAGAGATACTACAAAATAATGGAAGAAGGAAGAAATTTATGATTGGGTTAGGAACACATCCATGCATTTATGCATTTTATATTCAGAACACTCAAATGATTACTTTACAATATCCCTAAAATATCTGTCCAACTCAATGTTACTTTAGGCTAGTCTGTTTTATCAGTAAGCATATACACATTTAGGAAGAACACACCCAAGCAGAATAAAATCACATTTGTTTAATTCAAAATTTATCATACATTTCTTTTATCAAAGGTTAAAAATATGTTTGTTCTCATATCTTAAAATTACAAACAATTAAAAAAGTACATTGACTGTCAACTTCTGGAGAATATACTGCAATTATTTAAATTGTTACAAGCTTAAATCCAGGAAAACTTTTCCATATTTCTCAAAGATCTTTCATTTTACTTAATGAAATTTGATTAGATATTATTGTTACTCCTATTCCTAGGCTATTTATATTTTAATAATGATCTGATTACTACAGCTGCTATTGCAAAGGTTTTATTGGAAAAAAATTTGAATACTTATTCAATAGAATGGTTTATTCGGTTGCATTTCAAGCTTATAATTTCTAATTACCATACTCAGTAGAAAAAAGAATTCTAAACCACGCCTCACCACATTTTTCTGTGCCTAACCATCCTCCCACAACTGCATTAGGTGGTTATGCCTTGGGGCAGGGATAGGTTGGACAGAGAGATCAGACTCCTTGAGCTTTGATTTGAAAGTTTTAAGTGAGGGTCATGGAATTTGGGGAGGTCTTACACTTTTCTTTAATATTTCCAATTACTAGATTTATTTTACTAAAAGCTGTGACCAGGAGTATTGGAAAAGTCCTTTGCTTATTTTAGAGGCAGTTTTCCACTTCCTTAGGGAAATTCCTGGGGCAATTTCTTTCAAGTCTAGGTTTCTTTGCAGTAATTACATAGGAGGCGCTGTATAGGGGGTAGGAGGAGGAGGGGAAGTTTTAGAGGAAGATTGAGACTCTGTGGTGGAGTCTGGGGATGGTGGGAGAAGATATGGGGGAGTGTTATCTTCTGGCTCTGCTGCAGCAGCTGCAGCTTGTCTAGGTGAAGCTGCATTTGAGAAGGTGAGCTGAGGAGGTCTCAGTGGGGTCTAAGGAAGAGTTGGGAAGAGGAGGAGAAGGGGTGCTCATTTCAGAACTAGACTGTTTTTGCAAGAGGGGAATGAAGAAAAAGGACTTGATGAGTAAAACAAGTTTGACAGAGTGGGGGAGGATAGTGCCTCCACAAGCCAAAGAAGGCCTGGATATATGGGACTTTACTCCACTTGCTGGGACATTGATAGTAACTGTCAAGGTCTGGAAGAATCTGTGGGTCAAGTGTTCTATTTTCAGGCCGAACTGACCCATTAAAAATTTGTACTGTGGTCATGTGGTAAAATTAATCTCTTAGGTCTTAAATTAGCAGCAAGATTAAAGACTGCTCATTTTCCATGTTAGTGGAGAGGGTAAGGAGAACTTTCACTCTTAGATGACTTAAAAACAATCATATCATCTTAAAACTTAAAAGGAAACCATCAGCACAACCACAGCAACAGCAGAGGTAAATAATGGAGGTAGGGACAAGAGTTAAGAGGAGGCTTAGATTTCCTATTTGGTGAGGGTGTGTTTATTGGTTTTCTTTCTCTTGGGATTTTTTCACAAAAGAAGAAGGAAAAAAGTCTATTTTGACAATAAAAAAATATTTAAGCCCTCTAGCCTCCTATATTCTGGAATAGCTAGAAGGAAAAATGTGAGAGGATCATACAGTAGCCCATGACAAACTCTGGGGTCTGTCATGTAACTACTTGTTGAAGAGTGCTTTGAAATCTGTTGCTTTTTTATTTCTTTGCTTTGTGTATATGTTATGCTATACACTAAAAATTTAAAAATGAAAAAGATGCATTTAAGCTTTTTGGGTGGACCCAACTTGTCTTAATTATTGATAATTAACTATGAGCAATGACTTTTTCAATGGATTTCTATTGGTTAGAAAATGCCACATCAGTCAAGTCACTAAACACTGATGGCTGGTTTAAAAAGGAACTTTTGACCTGGGACCACCTGGGCATGGCTGAGGACTCGTGGAAGTTGTCTGGCATTCAACTGGTTCACAAGTTAGTTGCACTTACCTTAGCTGTGTGCATTAGGGAAGGTTCTTTAGGTGGTAAATATCAGAAACCAACTCTAGCTAGTTTGAGTAGAAAAGGACTTTATTGGTGGGGGGGAGGGGGATGGATACTGGGAAATCCACTGAAACCTAGGAATCACTGAGTCCCCAGGCCTCTGAGAAGCTGGCACCAGGGCAGCAGCTCTGGGCCTAGGTTGGTTTTTTCTATTTGTCTCTCCAGCTCCACTCTCCACCTTTCTCTATCCTGTACCATCCTGCTCTGTGCATTTCTCTGCTGGCTCTTATGTACTATACCAATGGGCCCTTTGACTTTTGGTTGGGTTTGGTTAGCAGCATTTTCTGGCAGGAGAGCAAAGAAGGAAAAGAGTGAGGTCAGGATGCTTATTCTTTTGGCTCCCAGTTTTGGAGATGTCTAAGACTGCTCAAGCTACTTGGACAAAGGTTAAACTTGTTTCAAGATGGCCTTCTTGACGCAACTCTCTTTGCAAGTTCTAGACATCATGCATGCTTTTCTTCCCTTTTGAACTTCCCTCTTGAGACTTTTAAGCTCCTGTGAGTATGTGGAGGAGTGAATGGAGGCATCCCATATCTCTCTTGCTCCTAGGGTCCTGGTCCCAAAAAAGGCAGCTTTCCCCTAGTGCTAAGATTTCCAGATATGTTGTCCTGGACAACAGAGAAAGAAAATGCCACACAGAACAGAGGAGGGCATTTTTCTTTACCCTGAGATGATTTGTTAGTGTTGGTACTGAAGTCAGGCAAGTGGGTTCCATCTCCTCCTATGGAGGTTTCATCTCCATTCCCAGTCTGCTGTCTTCATGACATGTAAATATCATGATTGATTTACTTTGGGAGTTGATTTCTTTCAGTAATCTAAGGCCTTGTATTTGCAGGGTGGTTGTACAGCAGGGAACAGGGTATGGGGCAGGGCACTTTGTGAGGCAATTTGTTGCAGGGCATGTATAGTTGCAGGTTGGGGATGTTACACTGATGTTTGTGAACATGGGCACCCAGTGGCCAAGGAGGTTGCAGCTGTATGGGTGCACCAGTCTGAGGCTGTAACCGTGTTGTGTGCAACCCTGATTTTTCTGGTCTAAGGCATGAAGCCCTATGTGCACATGCGTAGAGCTGTGATAGCAGGTCAGCATTATGCCTTTGTGGATTGGGGGCAGATATGACTCAGCTGCACAGGTCAACACTTTCTCAGAGCTGGGAAGTGTGGCTGAGGGCCATGCACAAGTGCGGTTCTAGGACTTCTGTAAGGTTCAGTTCCCAGAGTTGAATGACATGATCGGGGCCCATACACATGCGTGAGCCTAAGAGTGCTGTAAAACTGATGCACAGAATTCAGGGGCGTGGGGCAGGGTGAGGCATGTGCCACTATGGGCAGGAGGGTGGGGGTAGCCTAGGTATGGAGGTTGTTCTAGTTTGCTAGCTGCCAGAATGCAATATACAGAAATAGAATGGCTTTAAAAAAGAGGAATTTAATGAGTTGCTATTTTATAGTTCTAAAGCTGAGAAAATGTCCCAATTAAAACAAGTCTATAGAAATGTCTAATCAAAGGCATTCAGGGAAAGATACCTTGGTTCAAGAAGGCCAGTGAAGTTCAGGGTTTCTCTCTCAAGTGGAAGAGCACATGGTGAACACAGTCAGAATTTCTCTCTCATCTGGAAAGGCACATGGTGAACACAGTCAGGGTTGCTCTCTCTTAGCTGGAAGGGCACATATTGAACATGCATCATCTGCTAGCTTCCTCTCCTGGCTTCCTGTTTCATGAAGCTCCTTGGGAGGCATTTTCCTTCTTCATCTCCAAAGGTCGCTGGCTGGTGGACTCTGCTTCTCGTGGCTATGTCGTTCTGCTGTGCTCTCTCTGAATCACTCTCATTCTCTAAAATGTTTCCTCTTTTATAGGCCTTCAGAAACTAATCAAGACCCACTAAAACGGGTGGAGATACACCTCCAGCTAATCCAGCTTAACAACAACTCTTGATTAAATCACATCTCCAGGGAGATGATCTAATTACAATTTCAAACATACAATACTGAATAGGGGTTAGAAGAAACGGCTGCCTTTACAAAATGGGATTAGGATTAAAACATGGCTTTTCTAGGGCATATACATCATTTCAAACCAGCAGAGAGGTTAATGTCCATTGTCCTTAAGCACTAGCAACAGCCTGCAGGGAACAGGGAGGAGGAGGTAGTTCCCAGGAAGGGTGCAGGACGGGTTGGTTGGACTGCGCTTGGGGTGGGGTGGGGGGAAGCTACATGCATTGGGGGCTGGTGGGGAGGGTACACCTGGAGCACAGGGAATGGGAGCACAGGGTAGGGTTCAGGTGTGTGCAGTGTGGGGTGAATCACCAGTCACGGGGCTACACTGGTGAGGGTAGCATGCCCAAGGAACACTGCCTGGCTTACTTCCTAGTCCCCAGCTCCCGTCTGTGCACTCCCATGCTCTCAGAGCCTCCTCACTAGGTTCCAGCTTTCTGCCTCTCAGTTCCTCGGCCTCTGCAACCAGGGCTGCCCCATGTGGTGCAGAAGGCTCTCCCAGGTCAGCCGCACTCC
>PVIY010041219.1:0-21795 GCA_004026745.1 Myrmecophaga tridactyla
GGGCCCTCTTCCCAGAGCCTGGAATTCCAGAGGCGTTTCCGGCCCGGACAGCTGTCTCCTTCTGTCGGCCTCAGGGCCACTCCCTCCAAAATACCCTTGGGATTAGCTCCCATCTTCACCCTCCTGCCCCCTAAGAACCCCTTCACTCCCAGGCACTGCCTTGAGAGCCCAGCGGGGGACAGCGGGGGTTCATCTGCCACCACCTGGTCCCCAGTCCCCGCCAGCCCCCAGGCCAGGCCCTGACTCCCGAGCCTCTGCTGACACCCCACAGCCGCCCACCCCATACCCACGGCCGCCCACCCCACACTCACGGCCGCACACCCCACACTCACAACTGTACACCCCACACCCACGACCGCACACCCCACATCCACAGCCGCCCAGCCCACACCCACGGCCGCACACCCATATCCCACACACACTTCGGACCGGCATGGTCTGGAGGCGCTCACACCCTGTGCTTTGCACGGCCTCACGCATCTTTTTAAAATTTCATCCCACCTCCTCCAGGCAGCCACCCGGGAAGCCGTACCAAGTAGAACAGAGCACTGCCTGAGTTTCAACTGTGAGTGACCCTGTCTGTCTCAGGCTGCTGGGCCGGGAGCCAGCACAGAGCCAAGCACTCAGCAGGTGCTCACCCCGTCAGAGGCGGCCACGGGGCAGGCGCAGCCGAGGACTCCCGGTGCCACCACAGACTCAGGGGCAACCTGCCGGTCCTTCCCTCTCGGGGCCTCAGTGTCCCCAGAAGCCCTCTGAGAACCTTGAAGACCTCCTCCCCCCATCCCAGGTTTTGCTTCTTGGGGCTCAAGGGTAAGAAGAAAGTACTAGAAGGCTGAAGTTTCCTTTTAGGAGGGTTTCTATCCGCTGGCCCCCTCGGAGAGTGTTCTTTGTCCTTTAGGTTAGCAAGGGGGGGAAAGAAACTTACAAAAACATCTGGCAAGGCTGCCCAGGCCTCTGCTAATGAGGAAGACCTGATGAAGGTTCCTGAGCCACCTCAGGGCTTGAGATTCCCCCAGGGCAGCCATCGCTGGGGGAGAGGCAGTGTCCATGTCACAGAGGGTCCTCCCATGCCCCCCCTCCTGAGGCATGGTGCTCAAGTCCTCCATTCTGCCCCCACCCTCCCCAGAAGATCCTTCCCGGTTTATCTTCTAGCCCCCTGGACCAGATTACTCACCACCACCAGATGCACCAGCTCCCCCTCCCTGGCTGAGGCTTGCCTCCCTCCACCTGTACCCATGGACACCTTGCCCAAGACAAGAGGCCCAGCTCAGATGCCACTGCCTCCAGGAAGCCTTCCTACACCTCTTCACTGCCTCCCTGGCCACTTCTACCACTATTTTGGACCTCCCTTCACCCTGAAAGCTTGGCCTATGTCTTCCCCACCAGACTCTAAGCCTCTAGGGAGCAAGGAGTGCGTCTTACTCACCACTGCCTCCTCACTAGGGACCAGCCCAGGGCAGGTCTTTACTTAATGTGTGTGAAATGAAATTGCCTCCCGGGAAAAGAAAAATGATCACAGTGATAATGATAACAACTGCCCTTCCTTGACCACTTGCTACAGGTCAGGCAGTGAAATAAGCACTTTCTGGATCACTACAAATGATGCAACTGAGGCCCAGGAAGGGAGTGATTTGTCCAAGGTCATCCTGCTAATAAGAGGTCAAGTCAGTATCTGTACTTAGCTTTGTCTGACTTGAAAATGCATGCGGGGTCACAGAAGTGACAACCAGGTGTGTCTGACCCTTGCCAGAGTCCAGCTCACTGTGAGTGGCCCCAGGAGGAAGGTACCTGCCCTCGTGATGTCCAGTGGGGGAACAAGGACACCTACCCCCAACGATGGCGCTGACCATTTGTTTCGGTTTGCAAAAGCTGCTGGAGTACAATATACCAGAAATGGATTGGCTTTTACAAAGGGGATTTATTAGGTTACAAATTTGCAGTTCTTAGGCCATGAAAATGTCCAAATTAAGGCATCTGAGGAAAGAAACCTCGACTCTGAAGAAGGGCCGATGTCATCCAGGGTTCCTCTGTCACAAAGGAAGGCACATGGCGATGTCTGCTGGCCCTTCTCTCCTGGGTTGGTTTTAAAACGGTTCTCTCAGCTCCCATGGGTCCTTCTGGCTTCTGCATTTTCTTTCTCTTAGCTTCTCCGGCTCTCTTTCATAAAGGATTCCAGTAGAGAGGATTAAAACCCACCTTGAATTGGGTGGGTCACAACTCCATGGAAACAACCTGATCAAAATGTCCCACCCACAATAGGTCTGCACCCAGAAGATTGCATTAAAAGAGCGTGGCTTTTCTGGGGTACATACAGTTTCAAACCAGCACCCCGTTCATTCCCCAAACGTGCCAGGAGCACGGAGCAGGCACAGGTGTTGCCGTTTCATTGGAGAGCTCATGGGTCCGGAGGACTGGACAAGTGCAGGGAGTGGGGGGACTCTCTCTGAAGGAGGGCCTCCAGGAGGATGTGACATCTTGGAGCAGCCTTCAAAGCCCAAGACTTGTTCTGCCCAAGGTGGCCCACTGATGGAAGTGAGGGACATGTGGGCACGTGAGCATCACATCCCAGATAAGAACCTGCTCACAGACCTGTGCTGGGTGGCAGAGGCCAGCTGGGAGTCAGTCTAAGGGGATCACAGCTGGAAAGGGAAATGAATGGGGGTGGTGGGTGGACGGATAGGTAGGTAGATGAGTGTGGGTGTAGGCAGGAGATCAAGAGAGGATGGATGGATAAAATGGGTGGGCAGATGTATAACTGGATAAATGCATAGGGGTGGAAGGATGCATGGATGGGTAGGTGGACAGATGGTTGGGTGGATAGATGAATGGATGAGAGGTAGGCAGTGGGTCAATGGATGGGTAAGTAGATGGGTAGGTCGATGGGTGGAGGGGTGAGTAGATGGATGGGTAGGAGAGTGAGCAGCGGGAGATGGATGGATTGTCAAATGCATAGAGGGGTGGATGGACCAGTGGACACTTGAGAGATAAATGACTGAAAGACCAATCACTGGGTCAATAAACAGATACATAAACCGACCAAAAACCCAGCCAGACTTCAGGGTGGGAGGATTGTATGCTCCCTGGTATGGGGACTGAGAGATGTGGCCAAGCCAACTCACTCGGCTCAAGGCTCCCATTTCAAACCTCACTGGAATCTGGTGGGCAGCCACTGGCATCCTTGGGTCCCCAAGGGTGAAGAACCCCTTTCCAGATCTGCCCTACTCCCGCACTTGACAAAAGACTTCCTGACCAGAAACTGCCTCTTGCCTTTAAGCCCCTGGCCTCAGCCCACCCAGTCTGCAGAGATGAGTTGAGGGGGTAGCTGGGGTCTGTGATTATGGTCCAAGGGGTCTCCTTCTCCCAGGACAGGGAAGGAGATGGGGGGTCCTGAGTCCAGGCAGCCAGTCCCACCTAGCAACCCCCAGGTCTCAGCTGGGAGGCATTTGTTCTGCATTCTGCACGGTGATTACAGCTCTGCCAGAGTTAACCCCTGCACTCCTGGGCACACAGCCTCGTGGCAGGGGAAAAGGAGAAAAAGGAAATTGGGGGAGGATAAAAAAACATGAGAAATGGGGGCTGCTCATAACTGCATCCTTCACAGGGATTCTGAGACCTCTCCTTTCCCCCCATTTAAGGATGAGTTGCACCCTTCAACCAGGAGTAGAAACAGGAACGTAGATGTATCCTGCATGGGGAAGGCACTTCCATTTGGGGACAAGCTGGGAATGAGAGGAGAGCGCTCCTTTCAGCTTCAGTTTACCCATCTGAAAAATGGAGCACAGAATTCCTGTTTTGCAGGGTTAGTGTGGAATCAGTGCGCTAGCAGAGACAGAGTACCTGATGCTTAGGAGGTAGGTTTTCACCCACTGGGTGTTCCCCTCCTTCTCTGTCCCTCCCACTCAGGATGCAAAGAGGATGGAGCGAACATGTGGCAGGCTGGTAACCACTTCATTAGGACTGCTTTCTTGGCCATCTCCCTGGGGCTCACAACCTACCTGCAAGTATTCAATATCCACAGTGGTATTATACTCATAGATGAAAGACTTGAGGCTCAGAGAGGCCAAGTGCCTTGCCCACAGTCACACAGCTGGGAAGTGGTAATGCCAAGATCTGTGCTCAGGGCTTTTGACATCATACCAAACTGTTTTATTTGCCACTTGCTCCAGGGACGCTTTTACGAGAGTGACATATAACTTAAGATATAATCAAGTCACCTTTGAGATCGAAAGGAATTGCTATTGCTGATTACTTGGGACTGCCCTGGACAAACTGGAAAGTATGGCCATCCTGCCACAGTAGGAGGCTTTGGGCACGTCACTTTCCTTCTCTGCAAAATGGAGATGATGACAGTATTTCCCCCCACAAGGATCTCAAAGGGATTGGATGTAGGTAATGCATGGAAGGTGCACAATGCATGCTGGTTATTCCCCCTGCTATTAGAGGTAATAAGCACGATAGCACCAGGCCCTACCTCCTCACTGTCCTTCCAGTCCATTCTTTGCTCGCTTAATTGTGCCCTGCTTCAATGAGGCTGGGCACCTAGCCTGCCATTAAGCCCCTAAGACCCAGCCCAGTTTCCCCCCAGCCCTTGCCTATGCCCCCACGACCCTCCCTCTGTTGTCCCTGCCTCCAGTGGGCCAACCCCCTTACCCCTCCTCTGTGTTCCTCCAGTTCTTAGAGGCTTTGCAGACTGTTCCCAGCTTTCCATGGGACAAAACACTCCTGACCTACTGGAGTCGCAGGCCTAAAACTGAGGCACTTGGGCAAGTGTTGGAATTCATTGTGCCTCAGTTTTCTTGTCTGTCCAGCAGGGACAATGATTCCCTCCCTCAGTGGCCTGCTTGAGGATTAAGGGAGCCAGTGGAAGAGGCTCAGCACTCTGAGAATGGGAAAGACCTTGTATGTCACTCCAGCTCCACGTCTCCAACCATGGCCAGACTATTCCCTCCAACCACACCTGCTTTCTCTGCAGTGTGGCGGGTGGGTGCTCCCACTGCCCTCTCTTCTGCCATCCTGTCCTGTAAAACTTAACTCAGGCATCACTTTCTCTAGGAGAACTTCCTGAGCCCCTTCCCCTCCCCTGCACTCTGAATTGGACACCTGTGTCTGTCCTCAGGAGCTCAGAGTGGACAAGGAGTGGTCAGAGGAAGGCCACAAACCTGAGGCAGGGCTCATAGGTCTGTCTCCCCTCCTTGTGGATGGCACAGGGTCCTGGGCAGAGCTGGTCTCCTTCCTCCCTGCCAGGGGTGGAGTAGGGGGTGGGGGTGGGAGGTAGGAGGAGAAGTTCAGCCAAGGCTTCTGAAGCCATCTGAGGTTGTGCCCTCATTTCCCTGTTCAGGAAGCCTCCTAGGTGTTGACAGAGAGGGGAGGACCTAATAACATGACATCTGCCATTATTACCCCATTTTATAGACGGAAAAACCGAAGCACAGAAAGGGTAAGTAGTAGCTGAGGCAGGTCAGGAAAACGTCTCCACACTCCTGGCCTCCACTGTACACGTGGTCTGCTGGGCCCCGTGCCCCAGTCTCATTCAAGTCTGTGTCCTGACACCCGCAGACCCTGCGTCATATTAAAAGGGACATAAGATTGGGAGAAAGGGATATGGGCATCCCATGCTTGTAAAACTGGAAACTTGAAACATCTCTCAGGCATTCAAGGCCTCAGAGATCCGGCTTCCCAGTTCCCCTAAACTCCAGCGGGCAGGGGCTGGAGGGCTCAGGGGAGAAAATTCTCAGACCCGACGCCCCTAAGCAGCCCGGGAAGCCGGTGGGGGAGGGAGCTGGAGGCGGAGGACGGGACTCGCCTCTCCCCCCCTCCCCGGCCAGCCCGCACATTCCCTGGCTCGCCCAGCCCCGGGCGACGGGCAGGGGCCGGGCCTGGCCTGGCGCCCCCCACCGCGTCCCCTCCAGCTTTGGCCGCAGCTCCCGCGGCGTGGATTGGGCCCGGCCCCGCCCGCGGGCGGGAGGAGGAAGACGGGAGGAGGGAGCGCGCCCACACCCCGCCCCCGCCCCCGGATCCAGCCCGCGGAGCCCGCGGCCGGGGAGGCGCAGACCGGCCCAGCCACTCTCCCGGGCGGCGCGCCTGGTCGCGCTGCCGCCGCTGCCCCTGCCGACGGATCTGCCCTCCAGCCCCCCGCTCCCGGGGCCCACCGAGAGAAGGTAACTGCGAGCCGGCCCGCGGGGTTCTCTGAGCCCCGGGTGGGCGACGACGCCGGCCGGCTGGCGGCACGCGGCGCCCGCCGGGCTCTGCACCCTCCTAGGCTCTCGGGAGGTGGGGTGGGGGGAGGGGCCCCTACCTACAACAGGCGCTCTGGGTGCCAACAGGAAGGCCTGGAGCGGGGCCGCGGGGAGGCCCGGAGTTTTCGGGATTTTTGTAACGTTCCCCAAGGGCGGGCGGAGGGGGGCAGAGAATTGGAGGGGGCTGAGCGGCAGCCGCTTTGCGCGCCGAGGGGCCGAGCCGAGGCCGTCTACGCTCCTTCCTGCGATGGGAAAGGAAGGGCACGCGGTGGGGGCGACGTATGGGAATGTCGGGCCCCTCCGAGGAGGCCGGCGCCGAGTGGGAGGTATGGGGGTGGGGGACGCTGGGGAGATGGGCCAGGCACCCTGCCCCCCTCCCCAAGCGCCGCATTCCTGGCCCCAGCGCTGATGAAGTCATCCCGTCCGGTTCCTCTCCGGCCAAGGCAGCCAGCTGTCCCCTTTCCCCGCGCAAGGACCCTCCACATTCAGTCCTCTCTCTCCCCAGAGGGTCCGTTTTATGGCTTAAGCCTTTCCCCGACTTCCGATCCCTGCTGCCGTCTAGATTGTTCTACCCTCACCTCAACCGTGCAACATCCGCGCGATGCAAACATCCATTTTCCAGACCGGGAAACTGAGGCTCTGAGAGAAGGGACTGACTCAGGGCCCGCGGCGGCACGAAACGCGGGGCTGGGACTGGAACCCAGGGCGGGGAAAGCCCCCGGCCGCGGCCGCTGCGCTTCGGGGGTGTAAGGCTGATTTGGCTCTAACTTTAGGTGGTGGAGCTGGAAGCCCTGGGTCCTCCCCTACGGCCCCTGGTGCGCTCTCCGCCTCGTGCCCGCGGAGTCCGGAAAACCCGGTTCCCCGCAGCGTGACCGCTACCCCTTTCTGGCCTCAGTTTCCTCAAAGCGGCTGGACTTCAAGGGGCACGAAAAGTCGGTGCCTGGAGAGTTAACCCCTTATCCCCAGGTTTAGGGCCGGCTTGGGGAAGCCCCGCCCCCGGCGGGAGGAGCGGGTGCCATCCAGCTGGCCTTCCGGGGGAAGGGGGCAGTGTGCACGCGAGCAGTGGCCTCCGGCAGGAGACGTGGGGCCGCCCGCAGGAACGGCGGCCTGCGGGTGACCCCCAGGTGAGCCCCAGGGTGCGGCCGCCAGACCACCTGAGCCCCCACAGCGGCCCCTATAGGCCCATATATTGCGTGGTCGCTGCCGGGTCGCCCAACTTTGTCCTTGAGGTCACTACCACCTTTGGGTGAGCTCCTACCACATGCCCAGGCCCAGACTGTCCTCCTGCTGGGTAAATATTAAGACCCCCTTTTTAGGGACCCACTTGCCCAGGTCACAGGCGCTGTCTGCAGAGCTGAGCCTCTCCTGCCTCCCAGACCTACCCCTTCTATGCTGGGTGTCTGGACATCCATCTTCCCAGAACTCTTGCCCCTTCCCCTCTACTTTCACCCCCTCCCCTGGGGCATTTACTCTTGCTGGTGGTAGAATTCTGGGCAGGGTGCCAGTCGCATCACTTGTGGTGTTCTGTGACCTGGGACTTCTCACTCCCCTTTCTGAGCCTTGTTTTTTCATCTATCAAATGTGGGCACTAACGGGGTCCTGAGTGGTATCCCTGAGCCGAGGGGTGGGCAGTAGGGGGCATTGCACCCTGACTCCTATAGTCCTGCTTCCTCAGTGCCAGGTGGGGCTCACCTAGTTGCCAGCAGTACGGGGCAGACAGCATCAAGTGCCAAGTGACTGCCGCCAAGGGTCCTGGTTGTAGAGACCCTCCGGGTGAAGACATCAGTGTGAGGGGGTTGGATTTGAACCCAGGATTGCCATGCTCCCAAATATGAGGTTTTCACTGCAGTAATTTCTACCTTTAGCGCTCCCCTGGGCACACGTGGGTTGCTGTTCCCATTCTACACGTGGGAAGGCAGGCTCTAAGTAGCAGTGCCCCAACCCTCAGCCCTGCAACTCAGCATGGTCTCTACTGCCGCGGCAGAATGGGGCGGAGGGCCACTCCTTTTGGAGGTGCTCAGAGGCATTTGAGAAGTGGGATCGTCACAAGATTGGAGAAATTGGTTCCCCAAGTCAAGTGGATTTGGGGTTGTATGGGGCAGGAGCCCCCTTTGCTGGGAGGGGAGGAGCTGTCTCGAAGTAGGGGAGCCGGGGGTGGGGGAGAGGCAGGGCCTGTGGCCACATGACAGATACCATAATCCTGTCACGTGGCATTTCACAAAGTGATCACCAAGTTTCGCTCGCCAAGAAATTTTTCCTTGATCTCTGGTGAGCAGCGAAAATTGGCCCTGCTGTGTGACCTTGGACGAGTCCTTTCCTTCTAGACCTGGGCTCTGCTGTAAAATGGGCCAACCCTCCAGTTTCGTGGGGCTTTTAGAGGAACAGATGACATCACGTACTGGCTGGCAAACTGCAGAGCGCTTCATGACTTCAACAAACATTCCACAAGGACCTCTCCGTGCTGGGGGTGCCAGGGGGAGGGATGATTCAGAACCCCCCCCAAGGAGGGAGGAGTTAGGGTAGGGGGAGGATCAGATGGTGGGAAGGAAAGAGAATGTAGTCAGAAAACAAAGCGAGCTTTGTCCTATAGCCGTCTTTGTTTTTATCTTGTTATTTAACCTATTTTGAAATTCAAATAACATTAGAAGGGCAGTATTGAGATTTTCATGTTTGGAGGTGGTAGCTGAGGTTTGAAAAAAAAGGTGGAGGCTCAGCCTTTGTGTTCTTAAGGGTTGTTATAAGATTTTATCAGCTGTGGTCCCAGGTCCTGGACTTGCCTAAGGTCACATGAGGACTGGTGACCTTCCCGCCCTCACCATTCTCAGGAGGTGGCAGGGGGTGGTCATTTGGTATGAAGGGTATCACAGAGATCTCCTGTGATTAAACTCGTGTCATTTTAGCACTTGCTGTATGCAGAGGCTAAGATGGGTGCTGGGAGGGAAGGAGGCAGGAAAATCCAGGCAGCTGCCCCACCCTGGAGCTTGTTGTCGATCTGGGGAGACAAGACTGGGCCCCGTAAGCCAGTCGAGGGCTACATGAGTCAGAGGCTCTGAGTTCCAGCCTGGACTAGCCCTCTTGATGTGTCCTTGGGCAAGCTTGGCCCCTCACGAGCTACAGGAGAACACAGAGGATAGACACAGGTGCCCTCTAGCCTGGATTTTCTATGATACTAGAAGGAATTTAGAGAAGGGGGGCGGTGGGAGTGGGGAATCAGAAGAGGAGCGAAGGGGCAAGCTATCAGTTGGGCTTTTTCTAAAATTTGTTCTTTGAGCATGAGGCTTCTACCTCAATTTGTCAAACTATGATAAAGTCCTTTCCTGCAGGCCTTCTCAGAGCCTTGAATGCGCTCAGGCCTGCCAAGGCAGCTGGAAAAGGCCATTTTTGACCAGGGGATCTTTTTTTTTTTCCAGGAAGCACCTTGAAGGTGGAGGGTTTTAAGGAATTTCTGTGCAGGTTGTTTACATAGCAGTTCATGATACCTTCGGCCAGGCACCTCCCCTCCTGTCTTCTTTGGGTAGGAGCGATTTTCACTCAAGAAGGGAAGTGACTTGCTCAATATACCAGCAGGAGGCAGTGCCCCTGGGGCTCAAGGGCACTGTGGTTTGGGGCCCTGCTTCACCGTTTCCTACTGTGTGGCCTTGGGCAAGTCACATCACGCCTCTGTGCCTCAGCTCCTCTCTGATAAGAGAGCCTCCCCGGGGCTGTCATGTGCGTTCAGTGAGATGATGCAGGAAAGGCAGCGGCACTTCATAACTGGATTATCCTGTGATTATCCTATTTATATTTTTCACTGAAGTCTTGACATATGTCCGGAGTATACAGCTCAGGGAACGTTTCGTGCCCCCTCCCAGTCAGTAGCCACTCAAAGGCAACCACAGTTCTGATTCCTATCGCCATCAATTTGTTTTGCCTTTTCTTGAACTTCCTATTAATGGAATCACAGTGTGTCCTCCTTTGTGTCCGGCTTCCGCTCGGCATCTTGTCTGTGAGCTCTGTCCGGTTCGTCGGGTGTAATCATTGTTCTCTGTGGCTGTTATTACTTGAACTTGGGATTCCCTCCCCACGGGGCCTACCCTCACCTTCCTCTCTGTCCTTCTTCCAGGTCTTGGCCCCTGGGCAGGAGAGGGGCCACCCGTGTTTGAGGCCTGCCCAGTCCTCGGACAGAGCCTCTGTCGTTGCTTCTGCCAGGCTGGGAACCGGGCCCCGGGGAGAGGTGAGCCATGGGCCCCCCGCCACTCCAGCACCTCGAGGCTGCGCCTTAGGAGGGCTAAGGGACAGCATCTGCCCGTCCTTTCCAGCCGAAGGCAGGAGCTGAGAAGTGGAGCCCCGAGCCCAGCCCGCCTCCCTCCACAGGCCCCAGGTGGGCATGGACCAGCAGCCGTGAGCAGCCAGCGCTGATGCCGGGCACCCAGGGGGCCAGGGGAGTCCCCGCCATGAGCCTGGGCAAGCTGTCGCCAGTGGGCTGGGTGTCCAGCTCGCAGGGGAAGAGGCGGCTGACTGCAGACATGATCAGCCCCCCTCTCGGGGACTTCCGCCACACCATGCACGTGGGCCGTGGCGGGGACGTCTTCGGCGACACCTCCTTCCTCAGCAACCACGGGGGCAGCTCGAGGGGCACCCACCGCTCGCCCCGCAGCTTCCTGGCCAGGAAGCTGCAGCAGGTGCGCAGGGTGGGGGCGCCGTCCCGGCGGGTGGCTTCCCCGCCCGCGCCCTCCCCGGCCCCGCCGGCTGTCTCGCCCATCATCAAGAACGCCATCTCCCTGCCCCAGCTCAACCAGGCCACCTACGACAGCCTCGTGGTGGGCAAGCTCAGCTTCGACAGCAGCCCCGCCGGCCCCGTGGACGGCCACACCAGTTATGGTGAGCCTGGGTTTTCTGCCCGTTTTAGGTGCGTCAGCCAAGACCCACTTTGGGAGGTTTAGCTGCCCATCAGTTGACTGGTCTCGTCCCACGGTGAGGCCCAAACCCCAGACCATGGATGGGGAGGGGATAAAGATGCAACCAGGGTACTTCCCCAAATACACTGAGACCAAGAAAGGAGCATGAGGTGTCCCCACCCCAATTGCTGTGATTTGGACCAGCCCTATCCTCTCTCCCTTTTCCGCCAGAGCAGACTCTTGAATCAAAGTGATAGAATGGAGCGGCTAAGAGCCCCGCCTCTGGATTCAGATCCTGGTTCTGCCTGATATCCAGCAGCTGAATGACCTTGGTTGGCCTCAAATATCATAGGTCCCTTAGAGTCCTTGCAGAGGTCTAGTGAGACATATACGGAACTGCGTGGCCCACAGCCACCCACATAGTAGGAGTCCGGGACACGTGAGCTGTTTTTGTTATTTGAACAAAGCTTCCTGTAACTGGACAAATTTGAAAACCACTCTCATGGACCAAAGCCAGAGGCCCTTCCTACCCCGAGAAGGAGATGCAGGTGCCACCTGGACTCTCCTGGGAGACGGGACCTGGGAGCCGTCAGCCTAGGCTGCCACCTGCTGGCTGTTCCCTGCTCTGCAGCTTTGTCTCTCCCTCTGGAGACTTCCCCGAATGCTCCCACTCCAGGGGGGGCGGCACACAACCTCATTGAAGACTGATCCGCAGTAATCCCTTTATGTCTCAGGCCTGGTGGTCCAGGGAGCCAGGGGCTGGAGCAGATGACCTTTGAGGGCATGTGCTCTCTGAGTCTGCAGTTTCTGTGCACTCAGACGCTGGCTGCTGGTTCTGTCCCTGGACTTACAGGCCAGCCCACGTGCTATGGGTTCCCCTGCAGCCATTCGCCTGTGTCATAACCATGGCCAAGTTCATAGTTGGGACTAAAAGTCAGGAGATTTGAGCTCCACCCCATCAGACTCTGTGGCCCTGGGCAAGCCCCTTTTCCTAGTCCCAAGCTGTGCCTCATCTTGCACATCTGCAAAATGGAAACAGGGATCATGTCAGTCTTCAGACATAATTGAAGGGAAGATAACACAGGAGAGCACAGGCTCTACTTGTAATGCAAAGATGGGAGAAACTGAGGGCCAAAGGGGTGTTACTTTCCAGAGGCCACACAGCAAGTCAGGGTTGGTTCCAGTTCTTCCCTCCCCACTGCCCAGAGACCCCAGCCCTGACCCTTCTCCCCATTTCTCTTGTAGGCTTGGACTCTGGGTTCTGCACCATCTCTCGGCTGCCCCGTCCAGAAAAGCCTCGTGACAAAGACTGTGATGGTTCCTTCCCTTCAGAGCCTACACTTCGCCGCTCTGACTCCCTCCAGTCCTTCCGCCTCGACCTCGACCTTGGGCCCTCCCTCCTCAGTGAGCTGATGGGGGTCATGAGCCTCTCAGAAGTCCCTGCAGCTGAGACCCCAGCCCCTGCAACCAAGCCCCCAACCCCTGCCGCAAACCCCCCAGCCCATGGACACTGCCCCAACGGGGTAACCACTGGCTCAGGCCCGGTGGCCGAGGCAAAGGCCAGCCCGGCAGGAGACGGTCACCGTGCACGAATTGACATTGCCTCCGGCAGGTGCTGGGGAGCAGCCTGGGGGGCTGGTCGGGGCAGCTGCCACTACAAAGAGGTGGATGCTCGCCAGGAGCTGGTGGAGGGGCTCCCCCAGGCTCAGGGCTCCTGGGAGAGTTTGGACGAAGAGTGGGGAGCAGCCCAGGCAGGTAGCAGGGCCTCGGTTCCCAGTACAGTACAAGCAAATCCCTTCATGTTTGCAGATGCTGAGGAGGAAGATGAGGTCAAGGTGTGAGTGGCCAGGCTGGACCCAGTGGCCAAGGCCTGGGTCCATGGAGAGTTGAGGTGCAGAGTCAGCTCCTCATCTAATGGAAGTGGGTCCCGCCAGACGAGAGATGGGGAGAACCTGAGTTGCCCCCAAACCCCTCCACCCCTCTGCAGGACAGACATAGGAAGAAGGACAGAGGGGACCAGGCTTGTTCTGGGACCTGGGTGCTCCCAGTGGACTCTCTAGGCTAACCCGCCTCCCCCACTGCCACTCAAGGCCCAGGGGCCATTCCCTAGGTCCCATCCCCACCCAGTGCCACCCCCACTGGCTGGAGGGCCCAGCCTCACAGTGCAGCCTTTGTGCTGAGGAAGCTGTCCTCACTGGGTGGGGGGCAGGGGACGTGGCACACAGGGCCATTGTTTCGTTGTCTCCCAAAGGGACCTCCTGCCCCCAGATGGTCCTGAAACTGCCTCCTGCAAGATTCAGCTAATTCCCCAGTGTTCCCACCCCAACAGCCCAGCTGCCCCAGCACTGCAGAGAGGTCAGGTGGGAACTCATGGGAAGAAATCCCACCTTCTGCATCTGGGGCCTGATATAAAGGTTTTGTTTTGGTTTTTTGGTAAAATGCCCTACGAGATACTTGGCCATCAGGAGAATAGTGTCAGCTCCACCTGCTTAAACACCGTCCCCAGCAGAGAGTTTGGTCAAAGCCAAGGATCCCCCTTAGGGCCCCCAGTGAGGGCCCAAGGCAGGGCTAATGAGTAACCAGGCTGGAATGTCTCCGCGATAAGAAGCCCAGGTGGGAGCCCTTTATCTGCAGTTCCGGGAACAGTCCCTGGCCCAGGTACCTGGGACCAGTTATCCCACGGGACAGTTGGCACTTTCCCTGGTGAAAACAATGAGCCAGTAGGCAGGGGCAGTTGGGAGTGCGGGCTCTGCCTTGTCCTGCCCCATTGCCCCCACTTGGCAGTCCAATGACTTTGTGCCTCAGTTTCCTCTGTATCCTCATGCCATGATCATTAAAATACATAGAAAGCAATAACCACAGATCGTGCCACAGAAAGGCTCCATGATGGTAGATTGTTTTCTTTACTCTTAACCTTAGGGGAAGAAAATGGGGTGAGAGGGGCAGGAACTGCAAATGGACAGGTCAGGGAACAGAGCCAGGACCCAGGGCTGCTGTTCGTAGCATGGCTCAGGAAGACTTGGGTAGGGCGTCTGGCTGGGGTCTTTTGTTCTGGCAGGCTGCTTCCTCACTCACTCAAACTTGAAGGAGGAAATGCTGAGCCCACCCTGCACACCCAGGTAGTTCAGCTGGCTATGGCCCAGCCTTCTCGGAAAGGTAAACTGGTGCCCGTCTGGCAGCTTCACCTTGAATCCATCACTCTCAAAGACCACAGTGAGCTGCAGAGAGAAGCAGGGTGTCAGCGAGGCTGCAGTACCCTGCCATCAGGGATCTCCCCTTGACACTCTTCCCAGATCCCCTTCCCCTTTGACCTCACCTTGATCTCTGACCCTGGACCAAAACATAGATGATTTTCCCTCTGCTCCTGTCCCCAGTTGCCATCCCGCGAGTTGCAGACAATGGAGGACTCCTTGAAGCGTGGGTTGAAATGCAGATCTAGCTTCTCAGACCCCTGGCCCAGATTAATCACAAAGCTGCCAGAGTTGGGGTGTTGGTGAGGTTTAGGGGCCACCACTGGGGAAAACTGGGGGCAGGGAGTCTTGGCTACCCACAGGCTGGATGAGTCACTAAAGATAGGTTTTATTAATCAAGGTCTGTGCACTAAAACAAGGGAGGTGACCATCTGGTCAGACTTGGCCCTGGAGTATCACGTTCATTAGGAGCATGGACCAAGGCTGTTGACAGGAGGATAACTAACAGTGAGTTTTGAGAATTGGGGGTGCCTGTCCTGGAGGTCAGAGTTCTTTGTCTTTTGATATCTGAAACCCATTAAGTTTGGCTAAGGTGGTGAGCTCCCTGTCACTAGAGGTATGTGATCAGGGATCATGTGACCTTGGCAAGATCACTACAGGAGTCTGGATTAGACATTTGTGATCCCTGAAAGTAAGGGCATTCTAGGGGGTGGAGTGCCTTCATCCAGAGGTCTTGGGCCTAGGATACCCCACATTTCTATAGCCTTGAGGGACCCAAGTAGGAGAAAAGGATCACTTTTCTCTCGGCACCTACGTGAGGCAAAAGCTGATGAGGATCAATCACAAGAAATGCTGAATGGATTCTCACAGGCAATCCCTGGAGGTGGAGAAATGCCTCTAATCGGGTGTGCAGACACGGTTGCTTGGTGCCCCCTGGTGGTCACCCTGGTTTCACGCGCATGAACGGGAGCCTCTGGTACTTTGGGGTCCCAGGAAGAGAATGATGTCATTCGGGGTTTGGAGCTTTCTGGGGAGGCGCCTGATCCACTGAGGGCCGGGCAGGGCTCCAGGAGCTTCTCCTGCCCCTACAGTGCCCATTGGGACCGAGGAATGGAAAACACTGTGTCAGCTTTAATTCTGAGGGTCCCCAACCCCCCAGACTCAGAAGTGAAGGCTTCATCCTATCATGAGGGGAACCAGCACGGCATAGAAACAAGGCTGACGTGGGGCCCCACTGGCCTGCTCCCCGCGCCCCTCCCCCAGCTCACCCATCGGCATCATTGGCGATCTTGCCCTTGATCTTCAGGGTCGTCCCCAACTTCATGTCCATGTTGTTAATCTCGAATTTCCCCTGGACCAACAGAGAGACATTCCACCTGAGACCCGTTCTGAGCATGGCCCCATCTCACATTGCACCTGCCCAGGTGAGGGTCCCGGGGCCTGGGATGTGCTCCCTCCACCAGCTGTGGACGGAAAGTGCCAGAATGCTCCGACCAGGGCTTCCCACAGCCCCCGGCTTGCCCTTTGCTCCCACCCACCCCAGCCCAGCAGGCTGCGGGGGGGGGGGCTCAGTTTACCCATCCATGAAATGGGTAGACTGGTTCCCACCGAGCTCACAGTCCCCAAACAGGTTCAAGCGGTGACGGTGCCGTACCCTTGGCAGAACCCCAGAAAGAGGGACTCGTTTCATTCCTGCACCAGCTTTACTAATAGAAAACAGATTCTAACCAGAGGCTCGTCCGAGACGAAAATTCTAGAAAACACCTAAGTCACGTGTCTGAACATATCCACCTGAGTCCCTCTCCGAAACTTCCTGGCCCTCATCCCTAAAGTGGGCTGATTGGATCTGTTTATTCAAAAACAGCTGCTGGGCCCCTGCTGTGTGACAGTTTGAAGACACTGAAGCTGTCAGCTGCCACCTTTAAGTTGCCTGGGGCTGTCTGTAAAGCCCCAAGCATAGGGCAGGCCTGGGTTAGGGGACAATGGGGGGGCGGGGTGACCATTATGGTTACTTGTTATCCATTTGCTCCTCAGTTTCTGCACCAGTTCACAGGGAGGGTCTCGGAGCTGGGCAGACAAAGCCCCTTCTCGAAGCTAGAGAAAATGCCCATTTTTCAAATCCTTGATTGCCGGCTGAGCCGTGCAATTTAGCTGGGCAGGCACCAAAGATTTAAAATGATTTATGGGAGAGTGTTTTTAAATTCTGGAATTTCTGTACCTTGAAAAGCCGTATTCTCTGAGGGAGCGTAATCAGCGAGTCCCCAAGGACTGCGTGCCAAGGACAGCGCCCCAGGGAGGGTGGTCGACACTGCCCCCCCCGCCACAGCCACCACTTTCTGCAGAGGAAGAACATGGGCTCCTTCCGCAAGGGTCGGACTGTGAGGTTCCCAGCTCTCCCGGAGGCAATACATTTTAAAAGGTTGGAAAGTGGAGAGTGGGATGTAATGGCGGCATGTCAGACACGTGCCTTAGAACAGGGTGGCTTGGCCTCCATGTGCTGACATTTGGGACCAGATAGTTCTTAGTAGGGGGGTGGGGGGGTGAGGCTGGCCTGTGCACCGTGAGATGCTTCTCAGCGCCCATGGCCTCGACCCTCTCTATGCCAATAGCCCTCCCCTCTTCCCTTCTCCCTCCCCTCGCGAGACCCTGACAACCAAACTTGTCCTGAGACATTGCCAAATGTCCCCTGGGAATAAAGTCTCCCCAGGTTGAAATTTGCTGCCTTAGAGAGGGTAGGATTTGGAGGTGGGAGGCCTAAGCCCGCTGGTGTCTTCCCCGGGTTACACCACCTTTGGGGTGGGGCAGCCTGGGCTAAAATGCTCAGTGAGTCTCTTACTGCCAGTTAAAGGACTTGACCCCTCAGAGGTGAGGTTACCCAGGGAGGGTAATAACAGGATCTCTCGCAGGGGTGGAAATGACCAAAGGGACATAGAGGGCATGTCCGCCACACAGCAGGTGCATGTGCCTCTGAGGCCGGGATGGCGTGGGGAAGACTACTGGTCCCCCTCCCCCAGTGCTTTGCCTCCCCTCCCCCACCCCCCGCAGAACACTCAGGGTGGGGATGGGAGAGCTGGAGCTAGGGTAGGGAGAAACCCCCACTCCCTTTGTGTCTCCTGGGGGTTGCCTGGCTGAACCAGAAGAACCCAAGCCCCCAAATATGGGGGTAGGGCTGCTGTGGGGCAGGGGCACGAGGAAGCCTGGGGTTGGGAGAGTGCATCTGGATAAACAGAATGTCGGGATCCTTTGGAAGATGCAGGCCTGGGGTCTTCCTTTTCACTCATCAAATGGGAGACTGTGGCCTGAGACAGGGAGGCAAAGCCAGGGTCAGGAAGGTGGGGGGAAGTTCACAGGGCTTGGGGGCAGGGGGGTAACTGAGTGTCAGGCAGAGGGGTCTAGTCCCAGCTCTGCCACTGACTGGTCACTGGGGCCAGCCCTGCCCCTTTCTGTGTTTCAGTCACCTTCAGTAATATAAAGGATTTGGGCTAGGTGGTCCCTGGAGAAGGAAGAAGAGTGGAAAGCAAAGGGAGGAGTGGGATGAAGATGGGGAAAGTCTCTGGACCGCAAAGTCCCTCCCTGGGGTTGGGGGGAGCACCATCCCATCCACATATGATCTTTTCAAGTCTAAGCCTCACAGGGAGGCATGTATGATCCCATTCCACAGATGGGGGAGTCTGAGGCTCAGAGAGGGGCAGTGACTTGTCCAAGGCCACACAGTAAGCTCTGGCAGAACCAGGTTTAGAATCAAACAACCAGGAGCCTCAAAAAGCATCCACTTACCCCCCTGCAAGCTATAGATTGTCATCTTGGATAATTCAATCCCTCAGCATCAGTTTTTTCATTTTCAAAAAGCTCAGTAGACGTTTGTTATTATTATCTTTATCGCTGTTATTATTACTGATGAGAAAGCCAAGGCTAGAGAGGGAAACCGCAGGTGGGTGGCAGGAGGAGTGAAGAACCCGGATGCCGAAGGGCCATAGAAGGAACTTCCTTGCTGTGCAGAGGGGGAGGGCGATGATGTCCTCCCCCAGGGCATGACACCCCACCCCGACCCAGGCCAAGGTGGCAATGAATGGAGGGAGGTGGGCACTGGGGTGGGTGTGGGGGCAGCAACCTCACCGGCATGGCAGCGGCTCCTGGTGGCAGCTTCTACGGCTCCTGGAAGGCTGTGCTGGTGTCTTACTTCATGGTCCAGCTTATATCCTCACATGTTACATATTAACTCAGCCAAGGCCATAAATGGGGACTTTGGCTCCTTGGGCCAAGCTACCTCCTGTTCGGAATCTCCCCGAATCCTGAGCAAATAAGAGAAGGAGCCTCTCCCAGCCCTACCGCTGCCCAACCCAGAGCATCCTTTCTGGCCTCTCTCCAGCACAATTCCTTCTCCCAAGCCCTACAGGGGAAGGGGGGAGAGACTGGGATGGGGGAGCCCCGCAAGGCAAACAGCCGGAGCAACCAGAGGCTCCCCAACTTTGTCCCAACACATGCCCTGCGAGCTTAAAGCCACCCCAGCAACCTGGGCCTGTTCTCTCTTCGTGATCCTAAAACGTGGCTATGCTTTGAATTTTCTATTTTGTGAGTCATTTCGAGATAGTCTTCTTTTTTGTTTGTTTTCTCCTCCACCCCTTTTTTCTGATTATAAATGTAAATTTTTTAAGTAATGCATGGTGTATTCGAAGAAAATGTCTAGAAGGCTGTGCTGTTCTGAATCTGTGGTGGACCCCAGAAAAGCCATGCCCTTTGATCCTCATTCAATATTGCTGGGTGGGAGCATTTAGATTGTTTCCATGAAGATGTGACCCACCCAATTGTGGGTGATAACTTTTGATTAGATGATTTCCATGGAGGTGTGTCTCCACCCACTGAAGGTGGAGTTGCTTGCTGGAATCCTTTAAAAGAGGAAACGTTTGGGAAAGATTCCCTTTTGGTAGAGCCACATGAAAGCCAGCAAACGCCACCATGTTCGCCATGTGCCCTTCCAGCTGAGAGAGAAACATTGAACGTTACTGGCCTGCTTGAACCAAGGTATCGTTCCCCGGATGCCTTAAATTGGACATGTCTATGGACTTGTTTTAATTGGGAACTTTTCTCGGCCTTGGAACTGTAATCTAGCCACTCATTAAATTCCCCCTTTTAAAAGCCATCCCTTTTCTGGTATATTGCATTCCGGCAGCTAGCAAACTAGAACAAAGGCTCTGCAACACGCTGTTGAATGTGGCTCCCTCTGAAGGAGGAAGCAAGAGGGCATTAGGTGGGGCTTTAAACTTTTTGCTCTTTACTTCCATCATTTATGTAATCAGCATGCTTACTCTTGAAAATTCGAGATATTAAACAAGAAGTAGGGCGGGCCACAGTGGCTCAGCAGGCAAGAATGCTTGCCTGCCATGCCAGAGGACCCGGGTTCGATTCCCAGTGCCTGCCCATGTAAAAAAAAAAAAAAAAGTAAAACGACCGCCCAGACATGACTCCCAGGGGTGTGGACCTTCCTGGCAACGTGGGACAGAAATCCTGGAATGAGCTGAGACTCAGCATCAAGGGATTGAGAAAAACCCTAGTATGAGCTGAGACTCAGCATCAAGGGATTGAGAAAACCTTCTCGACCACAAGGGGAAAGAGTGAAATGAGACAAAGTAAAGTGTCAATGGCTGAGAGATTCCAAACAGAGTCTAGAGGTTATCCTGGAGGTTATTCTTACGCATTAATTTACACAGCCCCTTGTTAGTCAAGATGTAATAGAGAGGTCTGCTGCTGTGGCTCAGCAGGCAGAGCTCCGACCTGCCGTGCTGGAGGTCTGGAGTTCGATGATCCCTGGTGCCTCCTGCCCATATGCAAATTAAAAAAAAAAAGATGTAATGGAGAGATAGCCACTCAAGATGGTGGCTTAACAACGTGAGCGTTTTAGTTCGTCCTCCAGAACAACTACTAAATAACCAGAAACAGTACAGAACAGCTCCTGGGGCCACGTCAGTGACCAGACACACAGCGTACCCCAGTCTGGGCCAGCTGGACTGGCTGCGAGCACCCCTCAGAACCCAGGGAGAGTCTGCCAAAGTTAAAGGTACCGCATCATCTTATGCTGGTGGGACCTGCAGTCAGACAAGCGCCACATGCTGGGCAGGATAAGAAAAACAGAGTCCAGAGACTTCACAGGAACGTCTTTCAACCTGCTGGGTCTCACCCTCAGGGAAAACAGATGCAGGTGATTCTTTCCTCCTGATAGGAGGCCAGTTTGGTCTGGGAAAATCTGGCTGGGGTCTATAATATCTAAGTAGACCCTCCTAAGTGTGTGTGTGTGGGAAAGGCACCACACAAGCTGGGCAAGAAACAAGGAAACAAGAACTGAAAAATTCTCCTCTGTTAAACAAAACTTAAGTTAAAGGTCCAGATAAAGCTGAACGGAATGTCAAAGAACAGATAGACAACAAATTCATCCAGCAAGAAAACCCTAGGTAAAAGAAGGGAAAGCAATCTGCAGCATAAACTAATTAAGGTAATTAAATGCTTAGACGCCAGCAAAAAATAACAAATCACACTAGGAAAATTGAAGATATGGTCCAGTCAAAGGAACAAACCAACAATTCAAATGATATACAGGAGCTGAAACAATTAATTCAGAATGTACGAACAGACATGGAAAACCTCATCAAAAACCAAATCAATGAATTGAGGGAGGATATAAAGAAGGTAAGGAAAGAACAAAAAGAAGAAACTGAAAGTCTGAAAAAACAAATCACAGAACTTATGGGAATGAAAGACACAGTAGAAGAGATGAAAAAAACAATGGAAACCCACAATGGTAGATTTCAAGAGACAGAACATAGGATTTCTAAACTGGAGGGCGAAACATCTGAAATCCGACAACAAACAGAAACTATAGGGAAAAAATGGAAAAATATGAGCAGGGACTCAGGGAATTGAAAGACAATATGAAGCGCACAAATATACGTGTTGTGGGTATAGGGAAGGAGAAGAGAAGGGAAAAGGAGGAGAAGAGAAGGGAAGGGAAAGGAGGAGAAGAGAAGGGAAAAGGAGGAGAAAAACTAATGGAGGAAATTATCACTGAAAATTTCCCAATTCTTATGAAAGACTTAAAATTACAGATCCAAGAAGTGCGGCGTACCCCAAAGAGAATAGATCCAAATAGACATACTCCAAGACATTTAATAATCAGAATGTCAGCGGTCAAAGAGAAAGAGAGGATCTTGAAAGCAGCAAGAGAAAAGCAATCCATCACATACAAGGGAAGCCCAATAAGACTATGCGTAGATCTCTCAGCAGAAACCATGGAGGAGAGGAGACAGTGGGATAATATATTTAAATTATTAAAAGAGAAAAATTGCCAACCAAGAATTCTATATCCAGCAAAATTGTCCTTCAAAAATGAGGGAGAAATTAAAACATTTTCAGACAAAAAATCACTGAGAGAATTTGTGACCAAGAGACCAGCTCTGCAAGAAATACTAAAGGGAACACTAGAGACAGATACGAAGACAG